>OX352291.1:43645387-43945387 GCA_947086415.1 Pammene aurita
GTGTTAGTAAATGTCCATTATTTAAATGATGTTCATTTTAGTCCTTTGAATACGAGTATCCGCTCAAATGAAAATGTATTTAAATGACCTCAAATGAAAATGTATATATGACCAAAGATTGTGTTTTCAGGTGAGGAAGTTGCTTACTTCTCAACATCTAGCTCCGGAAATCAGACCCTTATGTACGGCGGCATAAAGTACAGAATGCAAAATAAGACGAGCAACACTGACAAAGTCCGGTGGCGATGCACTACGCACACTAAGTACGGATGCAAGGCCACGATTCTCACTATCGGGAACGAATTGATAGTGCTGAAGGATACACACACTGTTGAATAGACAAGACGAGCAACACTGACAAAATCCTGTGGCGATGCACTACGCACACTAAGTACGGATGCAACGCCAACATTCTCACTATCGGGAACGAACTGATATTGCTGAAGGATACACACACTGTTGAATAGATAGACTAGACGAGCAACACTGACAAAGTCCTGTGGCGATGCAGTACGCACACAAACTAAGTACGGATGTAAGGCCATGATACTTACTATCGGGGACGAGTTGATAGTGCTGAATACACACACTACTAAATAAAGACCTGGAAAAGGTCTGATGGAAATGCACTAGGGAATACAAACGGGTAAACATTTGTAGAGAAATTACCAGCAAAACATATTTATCGTTTAATTTTTACTCGTTGTATTCACTAAGGGGCACTACTCAGAGTTTAAGTGTGACTCCATTAAAACTACTTAATAGAAAATACACCATGAAGATCTGTAAATTATTAACCATAAAACCCCTCGCTGTCTCAATTTTCAAAATAACGAACTCTTAAACCGCCTTACATATCAGTAAAAATAAGATCAACAAACGTTATTCAATACCCTCTTTAGGCATCTTAAAAGTCTGGCAACACAGACTTAGCTGCCCGTATTCTTGAGAGATGACCTGATTGATAATGATAAAGAAATTAACAAAAAAATAAACCAGCCAAGTAGGAGTCTGACTCGCGCCCTGAGGCTTCTGTACATCACACAGTTTTAACAATCACCGAACATTGCTGTAGAAAGTAGCGGAAAACAAAAATTGGATTGAGGGACTTTGGCTTTGCCGTTGACAAACTATTTTTTCCATAAATCGACATAGGTCGCGATTGGTTAACCAACTTCAAATAAGTTTGTAATCGCTATGACATATTTATTTGTGATGGAAGAACAAATTAACGATTTCCGGACATTTTCCCTTTACGTGGCCTATAAAACCTCCCTAGCCAAATTTCATCATTCTAGGTCTATGGGAAGTATGGTATCGCAAGGAGAGTTGAAGTCACGCACATAACAACATGTGATGTACCGACAGCCTTTAATTACATTTACAGTCACTTTCCTCATTAATTCCATTCATTCACTTTTTTTTCAATCGGTACGTAATGTAGCGGTGTGCATAATCATGTACCTCCTGGCGATACCTATATCATAGGTTTTGATTCCCCTGAGAAAAAATATTAGAAAATAAGGCTTAAATGACTGTGTCTTTGGATTACGTTTACTTAGAAGTTTTTTTAAAGCTTATAGAACCGCAGTTATCATTGTTAAGTTATGGATAAGCCAGATTTCATCAATTTATCTACCTACTGATTGTAACATATCATTTCATTTCATTAATTCATTGCATCGTACTTTTCATAACAGAAGCAATGTAAACTAAATTTACTTTTTGAACGAATAAATACATAAGTTAATTGATATTTCTTTCGTTAAATGCACGAAAAATATAAAGTTGATTGAGTATTAAAACTACATTAGAACAACAAAAAATATATATTGTCTAGTACTAAACGTTTTTCGTCTTTAGTACAAGATAGTAGGAACTTTTTTACGAATTTTGTTTCAATAAATTGACTGTTATTTAAAAAATGCCCGTTATATAATTTGCCCTTCTAAAGTGCACAAACTTAAAAGGTTTCTTATTCAGTTAGTAACTGTCAATTTATATATTTACTAGCTGTGCCCGCGGCTCCGCCCGCGTGGAATTCGGTCTGTGTCAGTAAGCGGCTAATTCACCCCTAATTTCTCTCCCGCTTCTCTGGAGGCGGAACTTGAAGTAAAGTTGACAGATTGATACGCTAGAGGACAGTAGTCCTAATAAAATATTTTACAATTACCACTAAATGAAACTACCCTCAAAAATTAATAATTTTTTTGGCATGATTTAAACGACATAGAGTAGTAGGTGTATATCGGACGATACAGGACCACTTTTGCATTTATACGTTCATGTCCACGGTAAATGTCATCCAAATCGATCCTCCCGTCAAATCAGTCTAAGCATGAAAGGTAAGAACAGGCGCGGTTGAAATTGGGGAAGGGGGGGGGGGGGGGTCACAAATGCAGAAATGTTTTTTTTCTATTTGTGGTGCACTTGTAGGGGGGGGGGTCCATGACCCATGCAAATTAAACTCAATCGAGTGTAGTGGCTACCCCCCCCCCCTTTTAAACGTTGATTTTTTAAAGGCTACGTATAACCTGGCTGGGGATTTTCTTGAATTGGAATTAGTAATCCTTAGGGGGTGATTTTCGGGATAACAATGCAAAAAAAACCGGCCAAGAGCATGTCGGGCGATACTCAGTGTAGAGTTTCGTAGATGCCGCCCTGTTACAAAGCATCCGTTCAAAAGGTCGATTATTAAGGGATATTCGGCGGCGCTTACGTCATTTTACTATTCGGCACTTCCTTTCAATATGCGTTTTTGACTGATAATTCAAAAACGGCTGAACCGATTTTATTCAATATAGTTTATATTGAACCTTTCTTATCAGGCCTCACCAAATTTCAGCGTTCTAGTGCGAACGGTAACTGAGCTAGACCGCGGACAGACATGGCGAAACTATAAGGGTTCCTAGTTGACTACGGAACCCTAAAAAGAGATAAATAGTAGTTTATGTAACTGTTACGTAATAAGGCCTAATTATGTACAGAAGCATACACCGCTTTACCTACACTCATATCCATTGAAAACATTAGAATGACCGCCATTACACCGCCATGACCAACCTTATTGCGCCGGCGGTCGGGGGGCGGATATTCATTACGTTACCGTAGGTAATTAATTTTCATACGTTTTTACCACACTGTCACAGATAATACACTGATGTTACGTTACTGGTTGCAATAATTGTGGTAATTAAATTACATACGGTTCCGATGGAGGATTTATGATATTGGTATAGATCAAGATATTTATTCTTCAATGTAAGCACATTACAATGCACTAATGAACGTCAGAGAAAAATAAAATACACGAGTGTCGTGAAGCACGTGATTAGAACGAAGTTATGTTATTTTATTTTATATCATTATTGACTTTTTCGTAAATTTTGTGGTTTTAATTATTTTGAAATTTTGGAAAGTTTTGAAATAGTGGAAATTTATTTATTTATGAAATTTTTTTTTTTTGAAATTTCGGAAAAATTAGAAAATTTTGGAAATTTTGAACATTTTGGAAATTTTGAAAATTTTGGAAAAGTCAATAATGATATAAAATAAAATAACATAACTTCGTTCTAATCACGTGCTTCACGACACTCGTGTATTTTATTTTTCTCTGACGTTCATTAGTGCATTGTAATGTGCTTACATTGAAGAATAAATATCTTGATCTATACCAATATCATAAATCCTCCATCGGAACCGTATGTAATTTAATTACCACAATTATTGCAACCAGTAACGTAACATCAGTGTATTATCTGTGACAGTGTGGTAAAAACGTATGAAAATTAATTACCTACGGTAACGTAATGAATATCCGCCCCCCGACCGCCGGCGCAATAAGGTTGGTCATGGCGGTCATTCTAATGTTTTCAATGGATATGAGTGTAGGTAAAGCGGTGTATGCTTCTGTACATAATTAGGCCTTATTACGTAACAGTTACATAAACTACTATTTATCTCTTTTTAGGGTTCCGTAGTCAACTAGGAACCCTTATAGTTTCGCCATGTCTGTCCGCGGTCTAGCTCAGTTACCGTTCGCACTAGAAAGCTGAAATTTGGTGAGGCCTGATAAGAAAGGTTCAATATAAACTATATTGAATAAAATCGGTTCAGCCGTTTTTGAATTATCAGTCAAAAACCCATATTGAAAGGAAGTGCCGAATAGTAAAATGACGTAAGCGCCGCCGAATATCCCTTAATAAACGACCTTTTGAACGGATGCTTTGTAACAGGGCGGCATCTACGAAACTCTACACTGAGTATCGCCCGACATGCTCGTGGCCGGTTTTTTTTGCATTGTTATCCCGAAAATCACCCCTTAAGGATTACTAATTCCAATTCAAGAAAATCCCCAGCCAGGTTATACGTAGCCTTTAAAAAATCAACGTTTAAAAGGGGGGGGGGGGGTAGCCACTACACTCGATTTAATTTGCATGGGTCATGGACCCCCCCCCCCTACAAGTGCACCACAAATAGAAAAAAAAACATTTCTGCATTTGTGACCCCCCCCCCCTTCCCCAATTTCAACCGCGCCTGTTCTTACCTTTCATGCTTAGACTGATTTGACGGGAGGATCGATTTGGATGACATTTACCGTGGACATGAACGTATAAATGCAAAAGTGGTCCTGTATCGTCCGATATACACCTACTACTCTATGTCGTTTAAATCATGCCAAAAAAATTATTAATTTTTGAGGGTAGTTTCATTTAGTGGTAATTGTAAAATATTTTATTAGGACTACTGTCCTCTAGCGTATCAATCTGTCAACTTTACTTCAAGTTCCGCCTCCAGAGAAGCGGGATAGAAATTAGGGGTGAATTAGCCGCTTACTGACACAGACCGAATTCCACGCGGGCGGAGCCGCGGGCACAGCTAGTAAATATATAAATTGACAGTTACTAACTGAATAAGAAACCTTTTAAGTTTGTGCACTTTAGAAGGGCAAATTATATAACGGGCATTTTTTAAATAACAGTCAATTTATTGAAACAAAATTCGTAAAAAAGTTCCTACTATCTTGTACTAAAGACGAAAAACGTTTAGTACTAGACAATATATATTTTTTGTTGTTCTAATGTAGTTTTAATACTCAATCAACTTTATATTTTTCATGCATTTAACGAAAGAAATATCAATTAACTTATGTATTTATTCGTTCAAAAAGTAAATTTAGTTTACATTGCTTCTGTTATGAAAAGTACGATGCAATGAATTAATGAAATGAAATGATATGTTACAATCAGTAGGTGGATAAATTGATGAAATCTGGCTTATCCATAACTTAACAATGATAACTGCGGTTCTATAAGCTTTAAAAAAACTTCTAAGTAAACGTAATCCAAAGACACAGTCATTTAAGCCTTATTTTCTAATATTTTTTCTCAGGGGAATCAAAACCTATGATATAGGTATCGCCAGGAGGTACATGATTATGCACACCGCTACATTACGTACCGATTGAAAAAAAAGTGAATGAATGGAATTAATGAGGAAAGTGACTGTAAATGTAATTAAAGGCTGTCGGTACATCACATGTTGTTATGTGCGTGACTTCAACTCTCCTTGCGATACCATACTTCCCATAGACCTAGAATGATGAAATTTGGCTAGGGAGGTTTTATAGGCCACGTAAAGGGAAAATGTCCGGAAATCGTTAATTTGTTCTTCCATCACAAATAAATATGTCATAGCGATTACAAACTTATTTGAAGTTGGTTAACCAATCGCGACCTATGTCGATTTATGGAAAAAATAGTTTGTCAAGGGCAAAGCCAAAGTCCCTCAATCCAATTTTTGTTTTCCGCTACTTTCTACAGCAATGTTCGGTGATTGTTAAAACTGTGTGATGTACAGAAGCCTCAGGGCGCGAGTCAGACTCCTACATGGCTGGTTTATTTTTTTGTTAATTTCTTTATCATTATCAATCAGGTCATCTCTCAAGAATACGGGCAGCTAAGTCTGTGTTGCCAGACTTTTAAGATGCCTAAAGAGGGTATTGAATAACGTTTGTTGATCTTATTTTAAGTTTTAATTATTTTGAAATTTTGGAAAGTTTTGAAATAGTGGAAATTTATTTATTTATGAAATTTTTTTTTTTTAAATTTTGGAAATTTTAGAACATTTTGGAAATTTTGGAAATTTTGGAAATTTTGGAAATTTTGGAAATTTTGGAAATTTTGGAAATTTTGGTAATTTTGGAAATTTTGGAAATTTTTGTAATTTAGAAATTTTGCCATTTTCGACATTTTTTACTTTTAGGTTCTCGACTTTTATCACTTTGTCATTTCTCGCTTTCACTTTTCACTACACTTCACTTCACTTCACTTTATTCTATTTCATATATTTTTTATTTCATTCCATTTCACATGTTCCTCCATCGTATGGGTGTCGCGTTTTCGTGACGTGACGCTTTTTGTGACGGTCACGTGACTTTTTTTCGCCTAGCCCCCCATCCGCGAACCGTCCGATAAGGAACTTCGTTCCAAAACTACCACCGGTTCTAACCCTACACCTGAGCCCAAGAAGTATTATGACCGAAAAAGAAACTCGACGGGACTTATTTTTTTTCAAAACAGTAATACATTATTAGATCTTAAAGATAAAAATAGTGCGTAGTACTTCAACAAGGCATATCAAAACATCTTGAGAGACAGATAATGTACCCATTGTTTAATTATAAATAAAAATAAATCCTAATCTGACTGCTTCACAAAACGTTTGAAATGTTTTCCTACCTAAACGGTGTCCTATAAATGTTAGATGATTTTGTAGTAGTTTTTTGGTTTGGGCCATGCAACTTTGTCCGTCATATATAGTCCTCGAACCTGCAATAAACCTTTGACATTCATGACATTTTCAAATATTTCTTAAGAACGGGTAAAGGTAAATTTAAAGCATCGACGGGCAACATGTTATAAATATGCAGTAGCAACAACATTCTGAGGATGATTGCCGGTAGATATATAAGTTTTAGATGTTTTATTTTAAGTATGTTAATATGATTACTTACTAACAACTTAGAATGTATACTAAAAAAATGGACCACATTGTCTGAAATAAATATTTTTGAATTTGAAATATGAACACCTTGACCAAAAAATTACAAATTATTTCAATAACAAATTTCATCTAAATACGTACAGCGGTTATTTTTTGTTTCTTCCCCATGTAAACTTCCACCCCTTTTGTATCCGCTTAAGGGATAATTTCCGAGATAAAACTATTTTATTTCCTTTTCCAGAGCTCAAATTATCTCCATACCAAATTTTATCTAAATCGATTCTGCGGTTAATAATTCCCTATACAAATTTCCAACTCCCTTTTCACCCCTTTAGGGTTGATTTTCGGGTTGAAAACTATCCTTTGTCCTTTCTCGAGACCCATATTATCTCTATACCAATTTTCATCTAAATCAGTTCAGCGGTAAAAAAAATCTCATACCAACTTCAAACCCCCTTTTTACCCCCACAAGGGTTTGAAAACTATCCTATGGCGTTTCTCGAGACTCAAATTATCTCCATACTCATTTCTATCTAAATCGTTTCAGCGGTTAAAAATTCTCCATACAAACTTTCAACCCCATTTCACCCCCACCAGGGTTGATTTTCGGGATTAAAACTATATATTATCCTTTCCCGGGACTCAAACTATCTCTATACAAAATTTCATCAAAATCCGTTCAGCCGTTTTCACGTGATGCGCGGTCAAATAAACAGACAAACAGATAAACAGACAAAAATTCTAAAAATTGTTGGAACGTATTCTGTTATCGATTCTAAGTATCCCCAGCCAACTTTTTTTCGATTATCTTCCATGTACAGACTTTCGACCCTCTTCAGCTTTATTATATGTATAGATAGATTATCTTCGACAGATTTACACCAGTCAGTGGCAAATTTAGCAGTTTGTTGTAAACGTACTCGAATTTTACCGCGTGGGCTATCTTATATACCAGTTCACTATTGTTACATATTCCTTGTAACTGAACATAAGTAAAATCCTTTTATATTTCAGGGCAAACCCCTATCTTTTCCTTTAACAAAAAAGGAAATCTAATACTAACGTACCAGGGCATAACCTACAGACAAGCTTACATATGTTCTGGTAAAGAAGATCCGACAATAGCACAGAAGATCATATGGAGGTGTACTAGTCATAGTAAATACAATTGTAAGGCTTCGGTCCAGACGATTGGCGACCAGGTAGTGCATTCGAAAGGTATACATGTGAGTTACGTTATATAGTATCAATAGTAGGTACCTATGTATCTTCTAGAGCCAGTATCTTACCAAAACCGTAATGGGGCATTTGCAATGCTTCCGTATGCGTAATGGTTATTTTGTTTATTTTTAAGAATAGACGGAAATTACAAAATCAAAAGTTTCCTACCAATGTAATTTGTTTCTTAGATATATTTAATATTATGATCATGTTCAATACAATATCTATTGTACCGCAAAAATAGTCGACGAATCAAGTGCAATAAAATTATTTTAAGTGTTTTGTTTATTTCTATTAAATATTTTAAGTGCTTGGGAGTTCACCCGTTCAACAGGATGTAACAAAAATACTCATGATACGTTTAAAGGCATAATTGGTATCGGTTTATTACTGAGGAAAAGTAGGTGAGAAAATTTTTGGACACGAATTTTTTTTTGTATGGGGCTCTTCGTCCCAGCTGGCCAACCTTCCATACAAAACATGTTTTTTGCACAAATAAAGTTTTTTTTCTTTAAAAACTTGTTTTTTTTTTTTATAATTAGATTACGATACCAATTACGCCCTGAAACGGATCACCAGCATTTTTGTTACATCTTGTATTTTTACTAAGATATTGTTGAGCGACAACCAATAGAAAATAGTTTGAAAACGAAATTTACATTTGATATTAAACCCTTTTTCTATATTCCAGCAATTTTCTCAACTTCAAGCAGAGGAGGCCAGGTTCTAATATATGAAGGCAACAGGTACAGGGTGAACCGTCGGTCAGCTCACAAAATTCTTTGGAGATGCACCACGCACTCTCAGTATCATTGTAAAGCATCTATTCAGACTATAGGAAATGAAATTGTAGCTGTAAAAGGTTTGCATACCACTCCTGAAGATGTTCAGTGGTGAGACAAAATATATGTGTTTATAAAAAAAAATTTGGTTCGTAACTTTTTCTCCAATTAAAATACATTAATATTACGATCAATGAAGCGCAGTATACTTGGAGTCCGCAGAACCGATCGGATAAGGAACACCGAGCTGCTCTCCAGAACTGGTATCGCAGATGTGGGTGTTAAGGCCGCCAAGCCTAAGTGGGACTGGGCGGGACACGTATGCTGAATGCATCCAGATCGATGGGCCAAATTGGCGAACTGGACCCCACAGGAAGACCGAGGCAAAGGTAGGCCAAAACGGGGATGGCGAGACGATCTGAACTCGTTTTGTGGCGATTGGCGGGAGCGTGAACTGAGCCGTGACGGGTGGCGCAAAATACGGGAGGCCTTTGCCCAGCAGTGGGACACGAAATAGGCTATTAAAAAAAATTTATATTCGGTGCGTCTAATTCTTCTACAACCTTATAGGTGTAACCGTTGAAGTCAAACAAGGGTTCTGTTACCGAGGCGGTGGAGACAAGATAAAAGTGGATGACAACGGCGCTACCCATACAAAACCGATTGCTGGGCCACTATACGCCTAAAGCCCGGTGCAAGTGATGCTCGAAGAAAAAAGTTACGACTAGAACTGTGTGGAGATGTGACGTTTGTAAAGTTTCACTTTGTATTGAATACTGTTTTAAACAATTTCATACGTGGCTTAATACTGCTTAGCAATAGTTTGTAATGCAACATGTGATTTTTTTAAATACCACAATGGTGGCAAACAAGCATACGGCCCGCCTGATGATAAGCAGCTACCGTAACCTATGGACGCCTGCAACTCCAGAGGTGTCACATGCGCGTTGCCGACCCTTTACAAAAAGGAGGATTCACTGTGTTGACGGCTAAAGGAACAAAAGGGTCCCTCATCTGTCACACTGGGTCCTCTTTGACCTCTTTGGCAACCTTACTCACCAGCAGAAACACAACACTTCCCCAGTCGGGCTTGCTCCAGATTTGAGCGGGATGACATTCGCTGTATCCATACCTCTCTTTTGGACGTAGTTTAAGGACATACCCATGTTCGGACGTAGTTTAAGGACATACCCGGGTCCAATGATGTATGATGTACTTGGGTTTTTAAAGTCTTGTATTATTTAGACCCCTGATTTTTTAGGTTTTAGACATTAAGTTTCTTAATGATACCATAGTGCCAATAAAACATGAATAAAACAACTTTATATAATCAATATCAACAGCAACTTCCTAAAAGTTAAAGTATTCAATGAGTCTATGTTTGAGTGTTGATAATACATCTGATGTCTTTAAACTTGGTGTTTTTGTATATTTACCAGTTTTTGTATTTTCCTGACATAAATTTAAAATACTGACATATTAAGATAAATAAGGACTCTTTAGCGTTTTAGTATATAATAGTAGTCATATATAAATGAAAATGACAGTACTTCTGTGTGTAAACAATATCTACATTGTTTTAATATTTTTTTTAATACTAACATGTATCACCTGTATAAACATATTGATATTCGGTTTTTCTACTAAACTTCTTCAACCTTATAGGCAAAACCGTTGAAACAGTTGAAGTGAAGCCAGAGCTCTGCTACCGAGGCGGTGGATACAAGGTAAAAGTGGAAGACAACAGCGCTACACGTACAAAACCGATTGCTGGTCACTTCCCAGAGCGCAGTGATACGCCTACAGCGCGGTGCAAGTGGTGCTCCAAGAATAAAGTTTCAACTAGAACTGTGTGGAGATGTGACGTGTGCAAAGTTTCACTATGTATTGAATATTGCTTTAAACAATTCCATACGTCGCTTAACGCTGTTTAGTAATAGATTGTGATGCAACAAGTGATGTATTTCGAGTTTTAAGTTGTGTTGTTTGGATTCTAAGAAATTTTTGGTTATGGGATACTCAGAACCCTGAGCAAGTTTGATTCTTCTAGGACAGTACTTTCAAATTTATTTATCGTATGGCTATATGTCACTGGATATAGCTAGGCATTTCTTATCTGGGGTAGTAGTAGTGGGAAAGCAGATGATGAAGAAAATCTAGTGAGTGCTGCGAGGTCCTGATGGAACAGTGCAGCTGCCAAGTTTGTTACTCTTCTTTTAGCACCACGCAGGGATCACGTGTAGGGTTGTCTAAGATGTTTCCTACGGAAGCAGAGTAACATTGATCCCCACTCTCGAATTAATATTACTTTACTTCCATAATGCAAATGGAAAAGTACCGTCTGTATTGGTGAATTATTGAACACTTTTTTGTTCCAGTAGAATCGATAGTACTTACCCAAGACCTCAGTAGGAGCTGCCAAAATGTTCTCAGAATATGGACAACACTTAATGTTAAGCCCTTTTCTGTAAACGCCCGATTAATCTATATTCGTAAAAATGGTCGTACCTAATTAATAATTTAAAATGGTGTAGAAGTTTAGTATGAATATAATATATATATAGAAATCGGGGGGAAGTAGTTGTTATAAAATACCGCGGCCATATAATCACTTCCTAAATCATATCATAAATGTTGAAATTTGCGTGAATGTGTTTCCAATCGATATAATTTTATTACAAACAAATGTAGATGTCGTTAGATTTAAGCAAGTGGCATACCTGTAGTACATTAGGTAAGTCGAGCGATCTTATTTAGAATAGTTATAGTTCCTAAACTGTGTATTTGTGTAATGTTTAGATCTAAACGTTAATTTTACAACAAGTGTAACTGGTGCACACCGTTCTTGCGAATAAACAATAAACATTCTACCAAAATTTAGATAGTTCCCTGAAAAGAAAGTTAGGTTAGGTTAGAACTGCGACCTTTCCAAAAAAATTTAAATGGCAACCAGATGAGTCGGTTAGGTTAGGTTAGAACTACGATCTGCCACAGAAATTGAAATGGTTACCAGAAAAGTTGTGACCTTTTTTGTTAGTTTTAAGTGATATTAGTTTAGTTTTGATTTCATTGTAACTTATTTAATAATTTAAATTTTAGATATTAAGATATTCATTATCCTCTAGTGTAATAATATAACTAGTCTAGTCTAGTACTATATAAACTAAAATGAATAAAACTTCTTTGTATACAAAATATCTAATATCTAAACTAAGTTACCTATTTCAAGTTGATCAGCAAATATTTTCCTAAAAGTAAAAGTATTCCATGAGTCTATGGTTTTGGTTGTGCCGAATATTATGACGTAAAACAAACATCATAGGTCGGTAAAAGTGGTGATAAGACCTACATGTCCGATATCTTTAAACCTGTTTTTTTTATATGCTAGTATTATTTCCAGGAACAATCATTAATTTCAAAGGCAAGCAAATGCTCATCTATGAAGGCTGTAGATACCGCGTGAACGGCAGGAATAAGCTGTGCAACAAGATTCGCTGGCGATGCACCACCCATGCTAAGTATAGTTGCAGTGCAGCGGTGCACACTTTAGATAACCAAGTGATCTATTATTCTGGTAAGCATAGAGTGCGATATGAGGGTGCAGGTGCAATGACGAGTACGTACGATGGAGACTCTGCGCAAGAGTGGTGCTAATACCTATTAATTTATTCGTCTAATATGAAGGTCTTATGTATATATGCTTGAAATTTGTTTTGTTATTGTGATTAGCTTTTAGAGCTAATCTTGCAAAATATTATCATTTTACTGCAATAAATATTCTTCGTTAATACTTGCACTTTTTTACGTTTACTAAACCTATTGAGTACAATATATTATATTTAATTAGTTATTTTTTTATTATCAAACATATTTATATATACATGACATTACAGAAAAACGAATGCGTCATGAAACTTAAACTAAATAATTACATTGGTCCAGTGGAAGGCCTTCTGTCCATCACCTCACAGAATCTCAGGCATTCACTTCTAACAGCCGCCTATCGCCGAGGAATCAGATCGCACTCTGGTGATGATACCAGGCACTTTCAGTTGTGATAGGGCGCGAACCAGCTGGCACCGCGAACAGATCGCGTTACCACGGTCTGAGGTATATTCTGGGGGCGTCCGGCACCCACAGTCACACCAGTCGACTTACATGCTCAGGACAGTCCGAGTCTCCGCGCAGGATCTGACACGCAAACATTAGCAAACTGCAGTTTCGTCTCACCAAAGCCCAGTGTCCTAAGAAGATATTTAGTAATATCTATATATTGACTTATTCATCGGTACAGTCGACGTCAAAGATAATTTAATAATTTTGTTTACACTTTTGCTTCTTACTCCTTTTTATTAAGGTGCAAAAGTGTAAACATATCTTTGACGCCAACTGATACCGTTTATCTTACAAACTTAAGCACTATTTTGCTTGCAAGCTTGGCCAAACCAATAAGTTTATTAAATAAAACAGACCTTGTGAATTCCTCCGGGTATGGATAATCCTACGTTGTTCCAGATCTAGATCTATTAAACTATTGGCTTTTTCAGAACCAGAATTCGTCAATTCTCAAAGAGGACGGCCCATGATCAAGGTTGGGAAATACCTCTTCAGCCAAAGGACGTCGCAAGGCCTAAAGAAACGTTGGGTTTGTTCGTCACATGTCTTCAGAGGATGCAAAGCTTGTATTTACACGATAGATGATACAATTGTTTCCATCAACAAGGCTCACAATCACTAAATATAGCACTTACGTCTGCACTCACTAAATGGTCCGTACTTACGACGTAGATAGTACAGATTCAATATTGTACCCGAGAAATAAAAGCGTAAGGTCCCGGCCGGAGGCACAAATTAAGGAAGATGTAAATGTTCTGTCCTAAACTAATGAAGAAGAGGGGAAAAACTAAAGAGTCGCAAATGCAGAGGGAAGACTTGAATTTACAGGTTATAACGATGGAAAGTAAGACAAAAAGGTTTTAAACATCGTACCTATCTACTGGAAAACGCAGCTTAGCTGTTGTTAATAATGTGAAACAGTAAACTTTGAATGCAAGCAATGCACAACGTAACCTCGTTACTTTCGACGCGCCCTGGTGCGCCGTGAGGCAATCTTACTTGGTTGGGGCGTAGGTTAGATTTTGGGAACCCTGGATTTTCGCTGCTACCTGGGAGCAGGTAGCAGCGAATATCTTTTGGCTAATACGATATGAGTTTTTTAAAGAGCACTAGAACAATGTGGTACAAAATAGTTATTAGCCATGTAATGTGATATTTATTTTTAGATTTTAAGAATCGAAGGTATGAGTATAAACTTTTTTCTAATAACCATACAGCAAAGGGACGAGTGATGTAATATGTGCCTATTAGATGTTTATTAGGTATGTATTTATTTTGTTTAAAAAGAAACGGGTTTAATAGAGTAAAAATATATTTTTTAATAACCTAAGGTTCTTAACTTCTTAAGTATTTAATTTAATTACCTATTGAAATACAAAACAACGATCAATATACATTAAGCGTATTTTTAATCCCACAATCCACACATTTATCTCGCATAAGTGTACTATTTGTCTTCTTCACCTGAACAAAATACTTTATTCCAGCTGTCTTTCAAGTCACTCGTTACGGTAATCCAAAGATGATCTATAAGGGCTACTCGTACCGCCAGCACCGCTGGCTTAAGAACCGGCTCCGATGGGCATGCTCCTCTCGGAAGGGCTGCAACGCAACTGTGCACACTTCCCTTGATGGGAACATTGTTAAAGTTACGGGAATCCATACTCACCCACCGACCAAATTACACCGAACTTATTATTAATACCTTTTTAATGTATCTTAGAAAATATGTTAAAAGACACATTGTGTTATTTTGTGCATTTGATGTTACATTTGATATATGAATAAAGGTTTATAACATTTTGTATTTTACGCGTGGAAGAACCGGCTATTATGGGCCAGTTTCTCCAAGAAGGGTTGCAACGCCATCCTTTCTTATTGATAAGTGTACTTTGCATGTATTTGGGGAATTAAAACGTGTTGTTTCATTATGTTATTGGATTATAAGAAATACACATGTGTTTATTTTTCGCACTGAAAAGTATATTTGATATTTGACAGAATTTATACTTGATCAATTTAATTAAACATGTGTTTCCATAGTTATGAATAATCTTTTATTTCTGTAAGGAAGAACAAAGAGGTCTGGCAAGTGTTTAAATATACGATAGTCTAAAGTAGAAAAGAAACTCAAATATTTATTTATTTATCGTATGGCGGTTACACACTGGTTAGCAAATAATTTCTACATTTAAAATTTACAATTGTGCAGATATAAGCTCGCATCTTTTGTCAGTTGTTTAAAGTCCTCAGCTGGTCCTATGTATTTGGTGATGGGGCACTCGTATACTATGTGGTGTATGGTCTGTTACGGATCTCCACACTCGCATACTGCCGAATCGCTCCACCCCCCCCTTCTGCCATAGGTACGCACAGTTACCGACACCAGTTCTCAGGCGGTTGAGTCTGCACCATATTTGTCGACTTTCATTGAACCCTTTGGGTTCTCCTCCTGTGTGTTCAGTTCAAAGATGGTGTTGTCTACACTATGTTGGGCTTCCCATTCTTCCATCCACGCTTGGCTGTCCTTCCATGTTGGGTTGTAGGTATGAAAGGTTTTACTCAAATAAAGATTCAGACACTAATTTACAAAATACTTTGGACTTTATGCTGTAACGCTAATTTATCTTACTGTAGTCGGAAATGTGATGCAAATAAACTCAACATTGTATCGCTTTGATTAAACTAAACTTCAGTTTTCATATTTTTTTCAGTAAAAAAGATATGTCTTGAAAACGACGTCCGAGTCCTCCTCTACCAAGGCCACACTTACCAGCTGAAGAACCGTGGGCGCTGCGCGTGCACAGAACTTTATGCAGGATGCAAGGCCGCCTTAGTTCTGGATGATGTCAACAGCGTGCTGGCGACCATGTTTAAACATAACCATGACCCTCCTGTTCTCATGAGGACCGCTAAGGGGCATTACATTAATGTAAGGAAATAATATAACTTTAACAAGAATACTTACCAGCTGAAGAATCGATTGCGCTGCGGGTTAGCAGATTTTTATGATAGATTCTAGGCTGCCTTGGTGCTAGATAGTGGGTGGGAAAGAATATTAATTCAATTGTTAGTAGGCCAATCCAATAGACTTTTTCGAAGAATTAATTTCCAGCAAACTGGAAATCGTTTTAATACCTTCATTTGGACCAAAATTCGTGTAATCCGAGTTTGCTTAATCCCAGGAGGTGTGCATTATTTTTTGGGAAATTTTTGCTCCTGTGTTGAATCTAGGAACCTCATTTCAGTAGGTGAACTATTCCTGCTCTTTATTCGCTGTTGCTGCCCAATATTCACCTAAGGCCTATGATACCTCCTTGGATTAAATCCGCCAGGAGATATTTTCAAAATTCCTCATAAATCCAACTTTCAATCTGGCCTCTCTACCCTTAATAAATACAGCCGAATGTAACCCACTTTAAGTATTAATGGATTCACTTTTCCAAGGGACCTACCGTTTTTGAGCTACTAGCAAATAACTGAAAAAAGAGTAAACGTTTCGCAGTTATTTTGGTGCCAAAAGTTATTGCGCACTTACTGGGATTGGGCAAACTCGGCTTAGGACCAAGTAAAGGTATCAAAACGATTTTCAGCCTACTGGAAATTAATTCCTCAGAACGCGATTTATGGCTCTTATTCGATTGGCCTATAAACGTAATTACGAGCCTGTGTTCTAGAGAACTGCTAAAGTGGAATATAATTGCAATAAATTGTTTTTAAAATATTTAATTCAATTTATAAAATACTCATAAAGATATTTAAAAAAAAATTGTGATCAGATCATATATGTATGGGAAAATCTTATGTGAGTGTGATGTTAGTTAGGTACTGCCGTGGTGATAAAAAAATGTAACCAAAGTTTGTTATTATGGGTAATATAACGATTTAGTCATACTTTGATATAAGCTTGAGATTTTTTTTTTATTGTGCAAAGGAAGCATTTATTTCATTTTGTTTAAATTTATAGAACCTATTAATAAAATTTGGGGGAGGCCTATGTCCAGCAGTAGACGTCTTTCGGCTGATATGATGATGATGATAATAAAATTTATAAATAATAAGAATAAGAGCAGCAGCAGAAGAGAAAAACGCAAACGTAACCAGAATCGAGAAAATTCATCATCACGTAGTGAGAATGACGAAACAATAATATAAGAAGTTGTTAAAGCTATGGGACAAATAAAAATGTAATTACGTGTTCAGTTTGCCTTTTATTTATAACTAGCTTTTGCCCGCGACTTTCTCTGCGTGGAATTACCATACCCTATATGGAATTAATAAAGTTTATGCAATGTATTACTAATTTTGCCAGTTTCTTTTGTACCACATCGGAGGCAAACAAGTGTGTGAGTTACTCATATCGTCGGTGCGACAAAAAAAATCGCTATGTGTTTTTGACCTACTTTTCAGGAGACAAAAAAAACTGCTTATTTAAATGATTGTAGATTTTTTGTTGCGTCTGTATTTTTTTTATAATAGGGTAAGGTATTTTACATATTTCGTATAAAAAAAATAAACAGTTTATTTTATAGAAGTACGATATATTATTTAAAAACCAGAATTTTGTCACATAGCGAGTTTACTTTGGTTCGTTTAAAATCGTTATGTGCAAATTTGACACATAGCGATTATTTTGTAGCATGCATTCGGATACATGTCGGGTTTTGAAATAAAATAAATGTTTTTTTTTTGTAATCAACTTTATAATTTTAAAGTAATTTTAGTTAGTCATTGCACTTAATTGTCAACTTTTTTAACTCAATACAGTACTACGTATCGTTAGTGTCAAATTAAACGCAAAATATATTATTATACATGGGTATACTAACACTTAAAAAATAATAAAACACGCACAAATCTGCCGGCCGAATCTGTCTGGCAGATATGCCTGGCGGGCACATTCGTCACTATAATATGTTACTATACAGATCTGTTATCAGACACCACTGTGTGCAATTCATGTCAGACATTGACGGTTCTGGCCGCCAGTCAGATCTGACGGATAGATCTGTGCGTGTATCCCAGGCTATTAAATCAGGTGAGGATTGTAAATATTATGTATAAACTATAATGGAGTAAGTAACTTGTTTTTAATTACATATATACTTAATATACTTTATGCTTTTATTTTTTAAACATTAAGATTGTCGTAAAAGGGGTGATAATCTTTATGCATATATTTTTTTAAGGATTGCAGGCTACTGTATTTGGCTGGATCAATTTTTGGACGAGTATCATATAATGGTACCGGTTCATTAGCTTCGTGTTGTTCAGGTCTGCGTTGTGGCAATAGCTGAAATGTATCAGTGTGTCGCAGTTTATATTTGACAACGCCATCCTTATACAGTATACTTCTTATATCGATCACTGTTGGATCACCGATCCGTTTACCAGGCCTGATGCTTATGAAATTACCTGGCACAGTTTCATAATTTTTAAAAAACGTGTAATCTAAATAATTGATGATATACGGTTGAGTCGGCCTTGCCTGTCCCATACGGGAAACGTAGTCAGTTGGAGCATAAATTGGGGGCTTAAATTGTCTTTCTAAAGTTGAATGGACACTGTCAACTTCCATCATAGTGTGACCTTTTTCCAGTATTATTTGCTCAATTTCTATTTTTAAAGAAGACGACGCATTGGACAAAGCACTGCTCAAAACTTTGTTTCTGTTTTGGGAAGAACAGCCGTCAGATATAAGGTACACTTTTTTATAAGCAGTGCAGTGCTCATTTAAAAAATGAACAATACAGCTCGTTATGTTGTTAGCGGTCACACCACCTTCTCCCTCATGCCATACATATAGATATACATTTTTATCATTTTTCACATAAAACGTATAGTTGTGTATCGCTAGTTTCTGTTTATAATACTGCTCAGATACAAGAAGTTTAGGGCTGAGAAGGACACTCTGCATGTCCATGGTGACTACGAGAACTGTTGAAGATGCTTCGTTTGCTGCTTTTTCCTTAGCTTCTCTGGCTTCATTTTTTTTAATTATGTGGATATCATAGGATTCTATGGAGATATTACCTTCTTTGTAGCTTACGCATGTATCGCACTGGTCTTTTCTAGGCTTATAAATAGAAATTTTATGGCTCTCTAGCTTTTTAATAAATAATTTACTTGTGACAGCATTCAAATTATTCTCTGTACACCACTGTTTATATACGTTATGCATGTGGGTTTTAGACTGAAACGTATCCTCAACATATGTCCTACTACTGTCTCCTCTGCAATAATGGCTAGGCACAACAGGCACTTGTTCAAGCCACAGGTCTACAGATCTAGATTTAGGGACCTTCGGTGTTGATGATTGAACACATCTATCAATTTTACGTATTTTGGAGGTATTCGGGGTGGAATCAGTGTTGTTTATAGTTCTTATCCATTCCTGGAACACATCTTTCTTCAGATCGAAGGTAGCTAAAAATAATGTCTTGCAAACTCGTATCTTGACTCCAGTTTCATTTGGCAAATAGCAGTCGAAGCCGTACACCTTTTTTGGGCTAGTACTTTCTTGAATTGTATCAGGTCGGCGTTTTAAGGTACTTCTTATTTGTACTAAGCCATTTATATACGATTTTTTTGCATCCCACGATGGAAGTTGCCAAAAATATTCAAAAAGGTCGTTTCGAATTTCATCATTTATAGCCGCACAAAGAAAACTTCGATCAGATTTTTGTTCTGAGCCATGTGTACAAAGCTTTTCAGACATTTTTCGATTTTTCTTAACAACATCGGTACTATATACTCTTGATGTCTTTTTTTACCCTTGTATATTTGCCCAACAAGCCGCAATTGACGATTTTCGCGTGTTTGTGATGGAAGTGTCGATGGATCTATAATTTCATTAGTTTTTTCAGTTGTTTGCCTTATGCTTGTGCTAATCTTGTCGAAAGTACCTGTTTCATGGTTCAATACATATGTGACATTTTCCTCGGCAGTTCCGTTATCAATAATATTTTCTACTGAGCAACTGTTCTGTTCACTAAGATCTAATAGGGTACCTGTAGTTTCGGTTGCTGATATTTCTGCGTCACGATCGATATTTATGTCACTATGCTGACTATCAAAAAGCATAGAAGTGAGTGTAGGATTAATAAGAGAGTTATTCTCAAGCCACGCCGCCGGTACACTTAAATTACATTCATTTGTAACATTTTTTTCCTGATGAATCGGTGTAAAAAATTGCTCATCACCGTCATTAATATTTCCAATCTTTTGTATGGAATTAAAAGATATATCTGTTAGAGTCTCGCCACCTGAGCCGTTTACTAGATCATTGAACCCATGGGTAGGTGACGTTTCATAAACCCGAACTGGGCGAACAGGACTCGATAACATTTCCATGCTATTACGAGTATAGTCATCAGAAAATAACATATTTAAGTCAATAACTTCTTCACCACTTGTGTTCCTTCTTGTTGAGCGCTGACTTTCATTTAATACTGTTTTTTCGTTATTTATCCCGCATAACGCAACTAATTTCTTTCCTCTTAAAAATTTGTTTGACGCCATGTCTATAAAAATAAAACAAATTTTAATTGGTTTTGTAATTTAAAAAGGAGGTGCACTCAGGTATATAATTATATCGTTAAAAAATAAGTCTAGTGTATATTTAGGTACAAACAACAATACATTTAATTGACCATCGATAGACCTTATGCCGATGCAATAGGGATGACAAATGGTCAATTAACAAAGGTACATTGGTACGTTTAAAATTTAGTTACGAGTAGTTACTAGGTAAGTACCTAAATTATGATTAAATAATCATATTATCATTCCTGATTCAATAAATACCTATTACATACAAAATATCATAGAAAAACAAAACTAGTAGTATCAAAGTTATATTTAAATAAAATCTACTCAATTTAAACCAAGATAGTGTAATTATTATAATAAGTAGGTAGGTCAAAAGATATTATGTTAAAAGTACGATATTACATACCATTGTACTTAGAATTAGTTAGATGTTGTCTTGAAAAGATAACAAAACAGATTTTGAATAGAAATAACATTAACAACAATTTACTTACTTGAAAATTCAGAATATTTATGCACTTATTAAGAGTAATTCTTAAAAAATTGTGTTAAGGTCGGGTAGTTCACTCCACAAATATTCGCCAAGTGCACTAAATTGCTCCTTGCCCTATGCGGAAACCGGGTAGTTTAATTTCGCTATGTGCTAAAACGCACATAACGATTTATTTTGTCCAAATCTTGTTCCGCGTGCAAATAGCGGAATTAGTTTTTTTCAGAACCAATAAAGATATCAAAAAAACTGTTTTGTGGGTCGATGGAGTATTAAAAAAGGAATTAAATTATGAAATAAAAAAAAAAACATAAAAAAACACAGTGATTTTTTTTGTCGCACCGACGATATGACCATTGCAGTCTTTATCCTCTTGGATCTCCAATGGATGTGTTACACTTACCTACTCTTCTTCTTGCCGATTCACTGTCCTGACAGTAAGATACAAACAACTGTGTTGGCATCTTTGTAGCTCTGGCAAACTTATTTACCATCAGGAACACACTACATATCGATAAAGCAGTGTTATTCTGGCTCTGGTCTTTTGTAAAGTGGGGCAAGACGACGATTCACAGTGCATCTACTTTTTTGTTTGAATGTAGTTTGAACACACATCTGAGTGTAAAAGTTTGTATAACCGGAAATCAAAATTAGTAGTTTGTGACTAAATAAATACTAACATAAATCATTACGTTGGCTTTTTTATTAGAACGACTGAAATAGTATATTTATTTTGTACTAGCAAAAATATTATTGATAGAGTATACTAAAGTGGAAGGATAATCATTGAGCTGTTTCAGTAAGCCTAATAAAGACGAAAAAAGGGAAGATAAACATAAAAGTGGGTGACTACATGTACTATCTCAAGCCTGGCAACAACAAGACCGTCAAGAAAAGGTGGTGCTGCACGCAGAACAAGTACTGCCGGGCGTGCCTTCATATGGTGGACAACAAAATTGTGGCAATTTATAACCAGCACAACCACGAAAAGAAGTAAAGTTCATCTACTACTAACAAAATGCTTAGAAATAAAGTTAAAATGATGAATTTCTTTATTTCTAATCAAATATTTTTTTAGGATGATCGAAAGTTATTACCAAGCTTTAAAATGTCCGAATCATTCGAATCACCAAAACAGTGTAAAAACGAGTGTCTGTATTTATATTTTATGAAGACTATGATAATTATTTCGTTTTATGTTATTGACGCTTTTATAATGAAAAAATATTAAATCATGTGATATTTTCATTTAAGGCGGTAAACACACTGACGCAATTTCCCAATCCCACTCCGATGTGAGAGCGAGACATCGCTTAAATAAAAACCGGGGCCGTATTCTAACTTTATAACACGTAGTTATATAAGGTGTTAATTTATTAGTTGCAGATATTTTAACTTTAAAAAAAATAACTTTAAATAGAAATTCTTCTTCTTCTTCCTTGCTCCATCCCACTTCAGGTGGGATCGGCTCTCCTAATTATTTTGCGCCACGATATTCTGTCGAGTGTTGTCGGGTCGGGAAGTTTGTTTTTCTTTATACGTTGGGTCATGCTAGTCCACCACGTTGTCGGCGGGCTTTAAATAGAAATTAAAAATATAAAAAAAAAATTGTTTTTATTTACCGAACAAAAAATTAATTATAATTTTCAGTTTTCTTCAAAAAAAACATCGTAAAAGCCATAATGTTTTATACTTAAATATGCTCCAGGAACCGAGTACTATCAGCTGTAAAAATATCTGCATCTAATAAGTTAGCACCTTATATGCACGATCCAACTTAAAAGCAACTCCAATGCATTAACTAAGCAAGACAGCTAGCGCCTAAACGTCTGAATCAGAAATATCAGAATTTGCTTGAAAATTATTCCGATGCAACTCCAATACAGCTTCAATATTGGCTGATTATTTATTGTGTGTTGGAGTTATGTTTGAGATAGATTGTGTTTTTAATTAATTGTTTATGTATTTTAAAATTAGAATACGGCACCAGGACCTATCCTACATGTCTTTTAGGCCAAGCAAATTAGATTTTTTCGAAGAATTAATTCCCAGCAGGCTGGAAATCGTTTTAATACCTTCATGTGGTCCTAAATGCATGTAATCTGAGTTTGGCCAATCCCAGGAGGTTGTGCATAACTTTTTAGCGAAATTTTTGCTTCTAGCTCGAAAACGGTACGTCCGACGGAAAATGTCGTGTATTCTATTTAAAATGGTTAAAGTCTGCGTCGAATGAGCATATTAACTTCTAATTCGGTTCAGCGGTAGGTACAACCGAAATCAAAAGTTATAAATTGGGAAAATGTCTAATATAATTGAAAAACTCATATTTCGACTGCCATACCACATATCTTTGAAACAGATGACTCCTGTAGAAAAACCTAAGTATATAAAAAAGTTGAAGAAAATAAAATTTCAAATTAGGACACTAGCGTCTTTAAGAAATATACTTATGTTATACTCAGGAATATACCCTTGGAATTACCGGAAATTAAAAAAAACACGGTGTATAAATAGTTATCCGATTAGGTACGTTTTAGAAATTTGTACTTAAATGTTTTTAGCTGTAACGATACTTTAAATATAAGGCCTCACACATCATATTTTATGGAAAATATGCAAATCAGAAGGATTTAGAAAAAAAACTGATTTTGAATTCATGGCAAATTTAGTCTTTCAAGATGACTGTATTTGAAAATTGAGATGTCGATATAACGTGAAATTTATTGAAGTGAAAACTTCTTTAGCAGCGCTGTGCACTTTTTGTGATGGGACAAAAATGTTAAACTCGCGTCAGGGTCACGTGACCGTCAGATTCGTCAGATTGAAAACGGACACGTGACCTGATTGAATAAATCTATATTAATAATTCCGTCAAGGGGTACGGTAGACCCGAATGAAATTATGCTCAAATGAAAAAGCGTAAAAAAATAAAAGTTTTGAATCGAAGACATATATGGGCAAAATTCGGATTGTCGCGTATTTTGCATTTAAAAGTGTTAATTTAATGACAAATGGTCGGCCGTATTACATATTTTTGTAGTTCATAACTTGACAGTGGAGGGTACGTTCGGAAATTGTGAACTATGTTTACGTCTAGCATATTTGACAGGTTATTTGGTCCATAGCCTAATTATACCTATAGTTGGTCAGAAGTAGGACGAAAGTAAATAAATTAAGAAAACCCGGCTGACTGACATGGCAAAAAAAGCATTTGACACACGACATAATATATTCTTACAGAAATTTGTTTCTTTTCACTGAAATACAGGTAAGTAAAAATGGATATTTTTACTAAAAATAAATGTAAATAACATGTTGAAGGCCTGAAGCCGCGTCTGCAGTGTCCTGTTTTTGTGGTTTCCAAGCGTTCTATATACCCATCAATTTGTCATAATAACCGCCTTCAAAGTTAATAAATGGACTGTTTGCTGTCTCTGTCTGCCGTAAGTATTAACTTCAACTACATTGAGTGGATGTTAATTGGATCATCCGACGTGACCCGACTGCTAAAAGGAGGGCCACGTTTTTTTCGAAAGTATAGAGGTATTACCCGCGCGAGGTATGGAATTCGGGGCCTTTGCAAACCGCGATTCTGGTACTTTGAAAAGCAGGGATTTCGAAAATGTGGGATGCCGGGATTTCAGATTCCCGGGATATCCGGGACTTTAAAAATCCAGGATTCCGGAAAGGAGGATCACCGGGCTTCCGGGATTTTTAGATAGCTGGAATTCTGTAAAAGTGGTACGCCGGAATTTCAGGCTCCTGAAAGTATGTGCTTCGAAAATTATATATATATTCCGGGACTATGTGCTTATTTAGTATCTTATGACATGCATTTACAATATATTGTTATTAAAATTTAACAGTGCGTTTACAATATATAAACTTAAAAAAACTTCGAAAATATATATATATTCCGGCACTATGTGCTTTCGAAAATGTGGCTTCGAAAATTCCAAGATTCTTATTAAAACCAGGGATTCCGGGATCGCGACAAATCCTGGGAGCCCGGGAGTGAGTCGTACCGGGGCTTTAGAGTCTCAGAATTCGCAGTTTATGGAACCCTGGAATGCGGGAAACCGAAAATTTTTCCCCGCTCTTAGTCGTTGAAATTATTTTTTATTATTTATTTATTTATTTAAACTTTATTGCACAACAAGTGATAATGTACAAATGGCGGATGGAAATGGCATTCTCTACCAGTCAGCCATTGGATTGGAATTATGGATGGAAGTTGATTGTCCTGAGAGATAAACTTTTTAATGTTAAATAATTGTAATAGTTAATGTAATATAAATTGTCATGTTTTTGTACGATAGCGCAATAAATATGTATTTTACCACATAAATGACAGTACTTTTATACTGATAATTAAAGCAATTCCTGCAAAATTATTCCCTAACCATTCCAAAATATCAAAAATGCACAACGTTAATATTCAAGTTTTCACTTCTCAAATCAAAATTTATGCAATTTAATAAATCAATTCATCCTCATTTAAATGTTAATTTGAATATCTCTAGTATAGCAAATGTCACAGAAACCAAATTCCTAGGTATAATTATAGACGAGAATTTGAACTGGAAGTTACAATTGGATAATGTTACAAAGCGAATCAATAGTTATTTATATGCCCTGAGACAACTTTATAGAGTAACTGATAGTCAAACGGCGCGATCCTGCTATCATGCATACGTAGAGTCAATTTTGCGCTATGGATTAATAATATGGGGTAATGGCTATAGCACAGATTTAAAGAGAGCATTCATTGCACAAAGAAACAGCGTCCGAGCTATTAAAGGATTGCCACCGCGTGAACCTTGTAGATCACTGTTTAAAAACCTTGGTTTATTACCACTTCCTTCCTTATACATATACGAAATGTGCATGTTTGTTCACAAACACAAACATTTATTCAAAAAAGCTTGTGATAGGCATCCACGCGCCTGCCGTAATCCGGATAGACTACTTCCTGATGAACATCCGGAATCGGCAAAACAAAAAAAAAACTGTTTGATATTGTCTATAAATATATATAATTACCTAACGATATAAAGACATTAAATATTATAGCATTGAAAAAGCAATTGTACCAATGGCTAAATAACTATAATTTCTATAGCCTAAATGAATTCCTTGACATGAAATGATATTATGTTTAATTTAATTAGTAATAATGACATGTTTAAACAGTAAAATAATAATTTTGTAATGTAACTGCATGACATCTAGTATATAAGTTTCCCCTTGTATATAGTATAGATATAAGTATTGAATGTTTGCATGCCATTTAAGGTTAAACATGAAACCTACCTTTAAATGCACGACCACCTGCTACCTATATGTACCGAGCAAATAAAATATTCTTAATCTTATTCTATTCTTATTCTGCCGGCACTCCCAGAGTGCACCCCGTTGTTTTTTATCTACAACTTTTATTCTATAAGTTTTTCAACAGGAGTAATTTGTTTCAAAGATATGTGGTATGGAAGTCCAAATATGAGTTTTTCAATTACATGACGCATTTTCCCGGTTTATAACTTTTGATTTCGGCTGTACCGCTTAACCGAATTAGAAGTTCGACTCATTAGACGCAGAATTTGATCCTTATAATGTTGATATAAGTGACATTTTCCGTCGGACGTACCGTTTTCGAGCTACAAGCAAAAACCTGACAAAGACCAACACTTTCGCTAAAAAGTTATGCACACCTCGTGGGATTGGGCAAACTCGGATTACATGCATTTAGGACCTTCAGGTATTAAAACGATTTCCAGCCTGCTGGGAATTAATTCCTCAAAACACTTCTTATAGATCTTATTTGCTTGGCCTATTTTACGACTACCGCATTCAGTATTAAGACCGCTGGTACTATTTTTCAGAGTGGCCCGACTACAAGTATGTGCTATCCAGAATAGGGACTCAACTTATCGAGTGCAACGGTTATAGATACCATGCGAGAACACAGAGGATATATAATAAATCCACAGAGAAGATTCTTTGGAGATGCGTGAGCCACTCCAGGGGTTGTAATGCGGTCGCTTACACGATCGAGGGTCGTCTTGTTTCTTTGAGGAAGCAGCATAATCATGTACCCTATGATTATAATAATGAAAGATGGGTTATGTACCCTACAAAAGTGAAGCACTTGAAATAAGTGAATTTAAACAATTCTCTCAAGTCGCGCACCGGCAAGCGAGAGATACGGACGTGCCAATAATAAACAAATAAATTCATTTATTTAAGGATCAACTTGGGTCATTGTTGTTAGTATGTACTTATATCTAAATTTTTACTCCTATTGCTAGCTATCATAATATAAATATACATATTTAAAGCTAATATTTTAAAATATAATATAATATAATCAATTATCACAAGTCATTATAAAAAATATTTTAATAGAATAAAAATTTAAATTAATAATTAATAGATATAAAAAAAAAATTAATGAGATCCTGTCACCCACATGCGAAAGAGACAAACTGTAATTTTCTAACGAGTGTGAAAAAGATGTAATGATTGTCAAAATAAATAAAAATACAGAATGATTGCTAGGTTATGAAATAATTTATTATGATAGAGTACGAGTATAACCCATCCATAGTGAAAGATCATTGCATGTACCCATAATATTTAGTACTGGTCTCTTATAACGCAATGTATATATTCATTAGGGAATGCAACCAGGTAATATTTGTATAAGACGTGCCTTTTATGTTTTAATTTGTTAAATAAACTGGTTTATAAGTTGATAAGTTGTTTTGGTATGTCACAATATTAATGTAGTGTATAGTAAATTATTCTAGACAATTTTGGTTGCCAAGTCCCATTTTAATTTAACCTATTCACCTTAGTTACAGACAACACCTGTTACTTCGAAACGACTAGCAAAGGCGGGCAAACCATGTTCACCAACGGCCACAAGTACTACCGCCGAAACGAATCCAAATCCAACGTGAAGAAGATATGGAGGTGTTCCTTGTATAAAAGTGGCTGTAAGGCTGTAGTACACACGATACTACAGAACCCGATCTTTATGAGAAATTACCATACACATCCGCCGCTGTTTTACTAGGATTCTACCGAGATGGTTATAAAACAATTTAATATAATATATCAACCAAAAAATATGTCAAATTAATACGAATCGATTAATTCAAACATAGGTGTCGGTTTAATCTGATGGATCTGATTTATTCGTGAACATAACGTCGATTACTTGATCCCAGATTTTGATACTCATACTCATTTATCCATACTAATATTATAAATGGGAAAGTGTATGTGTGTAAATAAACTTGTTTATAAGTTGATAAGTTGTTTTGGTATGTCACAATATTAATGTAGTTTACAGTAAAATATTCTAGACAAGGTTTATTCTAGACAATGTTGGTTGCAAGTCCCATTCTAATTTAACCTATTCACCTTAGTTACAGACAACACCTGTTACTTCGAAACGACTAGCAAAGGCGGGCAAACCATGTACACCAACGGCCACAAGTACTACCGCCGAAACGAATCCAAATCCAACGTGAAGAAGATATGGAGGTGTTCCTTGTATAAAAGTGGCTGTAAGGCTGTAGTACACACAATACTACAGAACCCGATCTCCATGAGAAATGCCCATACACATCCGCCGCTGTTTTATTGGGATTCTACCGAGATGGTTATGAAACAATTTAATACAATATATCAACCAAAAAATGTGTCAAATTAATACGAATCGATTAATTCAAACATAGGTGTCGGTTTAATCTGATAAATCTGATTTATTCGTGAACATAACGTCGATTACTTGATCCCAGATTTTGATACTCATACTCATTTATTCATAATATTTTAAATATTACATGTCAAAAGATTTTATGGCATACATTTTAATTACAATTATATAATATTAACCATAAAATTAGAATTATTAATCAATTTGTTATGTAAGCTTGCAATTAGTAAGTATTGAAATTGACTTTGTTTCTGTTAAGAAATTCAATAACAGAGTGGAAAGTTTTTACCAATTTGTTATTTATTATGGTAATTTTAAGTACGTCACAGCATCAGGAAGTATTTTACTCTTTAATCCCTTTTTAAAATATTTATATTTATATTTTATTGATTTGATTCTTGGTAGGTATAACGTGTATTTGAAAGTTAATTGTAAATAAATTGCGCAAAACATAGTTTATAAGATTAAAAAAATATAGATTTGTTTCATTTCACTACTAAAACGTAAGGTAATGTATAAGTGAAGTTAAAAGGTAGATATAATAAGTACCTACCTAATTTATATACTAAACCAGCCTGGTCGCTGCGGTAGGCGGCCTAGGTACATCGGATACTTGGAGAATACTTATCATCAGCTGCCACAACGCCCTGAAGACACATATCAAGGGCCACCATCGTTTGTCTCGTAGACTGGTACGCCGACACCTCTACTGCAGGAATGGCGGATGTTCGAAGAGAAACAACGGCTTCCAAACGACACGCATAGTATAACTACACCTTAATCTAAAATACACAACTCGGTATTACACTGGGTCTTTTCAACTCAACTTCGCTTCGCGCACCGCGTTTATTATCATCCGCTCGCGTCGCGGGTTCAACTTTTAACCTTCGAAGTCCGGCGGCGAACACTCGATATGAGAAAAATATGCAGTCAACCGACACACCGGTCCGGAGTCGAGACACCGTCCGGGACGCTTGCCAAAGCAGAACCGAAAGCCTAACAGAAAGAATATAAAATAAACATATCGAGCAAAAATTGGCTTAAATTATGTGAATAACCCGTTATAAATATTTTTATTATAAACCATACTTGAAAGTGCGACGGTTACTTTGGTAGCTTACGTTATAGCACTTATACAGGTAAATGTTCTTGGCGCTGTGGGTACGACTACTAACGACTCTTTCAGGTCTTCGTGGGTTCAAAAAAATAGAGCATTTCATGATTTTTTTGGAAGACGTCATTCGATTCCCGTGAGATTACAATGTCTCTAATAAACCTAATATCTATTGTAGCTCTAGAACGTCAAAAATGGGAAAATAAGTCAGGCGTCTGCACCGCGCGTCAATACCTACGGTAATACAAAAGCGCGAGGTACGTGACGTCATCCGATTTCTAAGTGGCGGAAAACTGTTTGGAAAGAATAAGTTTTTGGGAGATGTTTGTCATTTTAGGCATGAAAAAATGCGCTTAAATATATGTACAGTTGTTTTTTTTTGTTTTTGTAGAATACAAGTAATCGAGTTCAGGTTTGTAAAATATAATTGGGGCACTAAAAATGGCTCAAATTTTACGTCTTTAAACAGCAATATATTTAGAAAAATATTAGAAGCATATAACGAATTTCCACTTTGTTACATTTTTTTTTCACGCATGGTCTCAATTATAGCTATTACTCAAACTCATTTAAATTACAGACAACGTGTGCTACTTCAAATCAAACAGTAAAGGCGGACGGTCCATGTTCAGCAACGGCTACCAGTACTACCTTCGCAACGATTACAAGGACAAGTTCAAGAAGATATGGCGGTGCACGCGCTCAGTGTCTAAGGATGGATGTAAAGCTGTGGTGCATACGGTGGATGATGTACCGGTCTTGATAAAAAATCACCATTCGCATCCTCCTTTTACATTAAAAAATCCTTAAAATGAAGATCTTTTTTCCATAAGTGCCTAGTTATTTAGTTTAATTTTTATCTCACACTTGCTATTGCCCGCGATTTCGTCAGTTTGGAATTAACATTCGCCATATGGAATTAATAAAACGCCTTAGTAAAATCTAAACGCAGGTATTGGTTTAGCGCATATGCTATTTCAAGTCAACAGTCAGCAACAATTCCATACAAACTTCCACCCCCTTTTCACCCCTTTAAGGGATGATTTCTGGGATAAAAACTATCCTATGGCCTTTCCCGGGACTAACTATCTTCATACCAAATATCACCGAAATTAGTTCAGCGGTTTAAGCGTGTTTTATTGTTTCTCTTAACTTCTGCCCGCGTCTACTTAGGAGATGTTCTACACTTAAGGGATGAATTTACAAACAAAACGAGTTCCATGATACGTTAATAATAATATACGCGGTTATTTCCTGTTTTCTTTTTTATAATGAGATTCGAGTTTGAAGAATATATTGGTATGTTCCAAATTTGAAGATTCAACCGACAACGATTTATACTGAATGTAAGTCGTAAAGTCTCTAGCTAAAACAACTGTTTTATTTATGTAGCTAATTTTCGATTCACAGATTCTTTCTACTTCAAAACGAGCAACAAAGGCGGACAAGTTATGTACACGGAAGGCTACAAATACTACCTTCTCAACGACTACAAATACTACCTTCTCAACGACTACAAAAACAAGATCAAGAAAATATGGAGATGTTGTGATTACAAAAAAGGTTGTAAAGCTGTAGTGCACACTATCGAACACGTACCGGTTTCGATTAAAAATGACCATTCACATCCACCTCAACGTGAAAAATCCATCAAGTAACTTAAATAACGTTACTATATGGCAGCTGCGAACAACAAAATACCTACCCATCTATTTCGTCATAGGATCATCCGGGGATTATCCAATCTATTGCATCATCATCATCATTTTAGCCATTTGTCGCCCACTGCTGAGCATAGGGCCTATCTTCGACCACGCCATTTGTCCCGGTCCTGAACTAATCTCATCCAGTAGTGACCCGCGATCTTCTGAATGTCATCCACTCAACGTTATCTATATTAATGTTCGGGTCTTAGTGATATTTGGAGCTTCGACCGAATATATTGAAGAAAACTTATTTTTTTTAACAAAACTAACTTCAGTTAATTATTTCTTTTCCGTCCTTTCACGTGGCGCAGGGCATAGACTACTTAATATGATTTTGTTTGTAGTACTTTACATTTTTTAGGTAATTTCTAATCTGACTCCTAATTGTTATAATTTGAGTCCTGGTACTGAATCGCATTAATCATATCCGGAGCTAAAATAAGATAAAGAGGAAGGCAAGAGAGATATTGAATTAAAATATTATGCCTTGAATACGTAGCCACATTGTAAATACCTATCATTTAAATATAACATTATTATAATTTTTAGGATATAGCCCTTTATTTCATTGAGCACAGCATGATATGATTTTTTTAAATGTTTTAGGTAATCATTTCTTATAAAGGCTTCTGTAATTTATTTAGTTGATACTTAATTGTGTATCTGCCTTTGACTCTTTTGGTACTCAGTTCAAAATGTTCGAATCCGCGTAAGATAATTTGTGTTCCTGAGATAATTTCGTTTTTATGAAGGTATAGTATGATTTAATTAAGATTTCGTAATTGTAGGTAGAACTTTGTAGTAAGATTCCGACAATTTTAAAAATTAACACTATACTTATGGATTTACTTTTAGAAGTTACATGTTGCCTAGTACTCATATCATTTATTTATTATTTAAATTTCAGGCGCCAACATGTGCAACTTCAAAGTGACCAGGACTGGCGGTATCGTCATGTGCTTAAACGGATATAAATACTACGTCCACGGCGACTACAAGAACAAGGTCAACAAGAGATGGAGGTGCCCCAAGAACGGCTGCAAGGCTGTAGTCCACACCATCGAGAATGTACCGGTCTCTGCGAAAAATGCCCACTCGCACCCGCCGAACGATAAGGATTATATGATTTGACATACGATTCAGCCATTTAATGTTCATTATACTGAACCAGTTATTAATCCGAGAAAATGAGTTCGTCTGGCCCGTTGTAAAGACATCTATCATATGTAACCTTTTTAAAAATCCATACTGCTCTGATAGCTTATGAATCTTATGATAGATGGAGATGGATAACTACCTGTAGTGTAGTATATATAATCTGCAAAAGCAGGTTCGCTTGTCTTTGCCGTTTTAACCGACTTCACAAAAAGTTGGCGGTTATATGTTCGGGTGTATGTACTTTTATTTTAGAAATTACGAGTACATGGCAGTAAATCAAAAATAAATGTTCGCAATAAATACTATCTACTCGTCTTGTGCATTAACATTATTCAGTACCTACTCGAAAAATATTTTTGTGATTTGTTGTTTAAATAAATGGTGTTTTATTAGAATCAAGTTTACAACATGCTCGACATACCAGGGTGCGTAGCCAACGTGCCGATCGTTAACGCTCCGTAGCGTATCGTAGTCACCTCTCTCTATCACTCTTCCATATTAGTGCGACAGTGACAGTTGCATTTCGTTCGCTATGGAGCGTTAACGATTAGCACGTGGCCACGCGGCCTGTTCGTTTAAAAGTTTTATTTTATTTTAAATTTAATATTGATGTAATAAAATAAGATTGCTTAAATAACTGTAAATTTAGTGTGTTTGTGTCTTTATCACATTACTGTAAATTAAACTGAATGTCACTTAAATAGCTATTTTTATTGCGCAAACCGTGTCTTTCTTATATGCATATATATACATCGGAGCCTGCTAGAGCAGCCAAAGTACTCAAAAATATCTGAACATGCACTTTATCGCCTTGACAATACAGGCGTTGTTCAGATATTTGTGATCACCTTGGCCGCTCCAATATATCTGATGGTTACTGTACAGTAGAATCCATTTATTATGACTCCGCATACAATGACCAACCGCTTAATATGACGTATTTGCGGTACAAAGTTAGGTTTTCATAGAAAATTCTTTATACTGAAACCGGATATACTGTCATATCCTAACTGACTCCGCTTATATTGACATGTCGGTTATTAAGACCTAATTTTAAGAAATAAAGAAAACTATCCGGATTGTCCGGTTACAGTGACACCTTCCTTCATTTTTTATTTATTTATTTAAACTTTATTGCACAGTAACAAATATACGGTTACAAAAGGCGGACTTAATGCCGTAAGGCATTCTCTACCAGTCTGAGTAAACCAAACTGAGTTTGCAAAAACGTCAATATATATAGACTTATAAGTACATGGAAATATAATAAATACAGCAACAATATATACATAGAAGTTTATAAGTATACAAAAATATACACATAATATATATATATATATATATAAATATACATAAATACAAATAATATATATAGATATACCTGCTACTAAATTTACTATGAAGTATCAATCATGCGAATTGTCATATAAATGCTTGCGCATTGCGCTTGAACGTGAATTTAGTTTGAGCTTGACGTATGCTGAGAGGAAGAGCATTCCAAAGGCGGATGGCGTGAACGGTAAATGAATTATCCATGGAGCCGGAACGGTAAAGGGGCACAGAGAGAAGGAGTTTACGAGAGGTGCGAAGCTCGCAGCCTGGACGAGCAGCGACAAATTTAAATTTAGATCGCAAGTAATCGGGCGCAGCTGAGTCATTTAAAATGGAGAACAGAGAACATAAAATCTTGAGACTTCTACGCTCACGAATACGAAGCCAGTGAAGCTGTCGACGGAAAGCAGACACGTGGTCATACTTTCGAAGCCCGAAAATAAACCTAATGCAATTGTTCAGGACTCGATCAAGCTTATCCAGAAGCCCTTGCGTCACATTGGTCCAGCACACATCACAATAATCAATAACAGGGAACACGAGAGCTTGGATGAGAAGAAGTTTAGTTTTGACCGGTAGAAAGTACTTAAACCTATAAAGTGATCGCAAGGTATAAGTATAAGGTTACTTTGCGAGAAATGTCGGACACATGAGGTTCCCAGCTTAAGCTGCAGTCAATTGTCAATCCCAGGTTTTTCACTGTTGATGAAAATTGTACGACACTACCCTCGAAGAGAATCGGTGCAATATGCGCGAAATCGATATTTAATCGCGAACTCCCGATAATGATAGCCTGACACTTGGAAGGATTCACGGCTATTCCAAAGTTTTTAGACCATGATGAGATACGATTAAGATCTTCGTTTATTTTCGAGATAGCCACGTCTACATCGCCAGCCCTCACTTGGTTGTACAGTTGGAGATCATCTGCATATAAATGGTAGGCCGACTTAATACAGGGTGTGATGAGATCAATAAAAACAGAGAAAAGCAAAGGAGAGAGTATACCACCCTGGGGAACGCCCGAGGTGAGGTCACACCAGTCAGACAGCGACTTATCTGCTCGGACTGCCTGGCGGCGTCCCTGCAGGTATGAAGCAAACCATTCAGCTGCTGACGACGAGATATTCAAATGTTCAAGTGCAGCGAGGAGAAGATCATGATTTACCGCGTTGAAAGCGTTCGAGAAGTCTATTAGTATCATGACAGTTACAAGAGAAGATTCTCTCTTTTTTGTTAATTTCGTGTTTTTTTTTTCCTTTAGACAATATGTAGGTGTCTGACGCGTCATTACAATTTGTTATGATTATTATTCACGTACTGAATGTATTGACATTAAGCATTATCAGTGAGTTTTTAAAATTACCATATGATAATAAAATTTGTTTCGTTCCTGAAACTACGATTTATATGACGTCCGGTTAGTATGACTTGTTTTGCGTTTCCCTCCAATGTTATAAGCGGATTCTACTGTAGGTAATTTAAATGCTACAAATAAACACACTCGATTTAGGCTTGTAGATAAAAATTATACAAAATTATTTTGAGTTTAATTTTTGGGAGTTAATGTAACCGGTCATTATACATAGACATTATTATAATAATGCCTTATTTAGTAAATATTAATCCAAATTGAATTTGATGGTAGAAAATGTGACAAGCTAATATAAACAACACTTTTAGGCACAACCTATCTGCTGCTCCGTGAAAGTTCCCAGAAAGGTGCTTGTCGCCTGGACCGTAAACCCGACCACTTCCCGATCCACACTGAAACCCTTCCGGATGGAAACAGGAACAAATACCAGCGCAAGCGCTGCAGGATATGCACCACCCGCGGGAATCGAACTGAAGTCAACACCATGTGCTCCAAGTGTAACGTGGCACTTTGCATCGGCAAATGCTGGATTGACTTTCATACTTCGAAAGATGTTAAACCACTTAAAAAAAGTATTGCAAAGATGTTCCTAAGAGAAGGAAGTAGTTAAGTTAATTTACTGGCCAGAAGTATACTGCCTTGGTTTAAAATTACCCGGAATGAGAAGGGAGCAAGGTCATTTAGGATTTTTGTATAAATAGTAGGTACCTACCCATTGAGAGACTTATTAAAAATATTAACGATAGCCAATTTAATTTTATCCACTTATAGATTTTGCCAGCTATGTGATGCAAAAATAATATCTTGAATCTGGCGCCAATGGCCTTCGATATGAATCCCTTAGTTTTATAATGATTTTTATAGCTTATTATATTATCAGTAACGGCCTTGAGTAATACAGTAATAATAATAATAATAAATACTCTTTATTGCACACCTCATACAGTTACAAGCACAAATTTTACAAAGTATCCTATATTTACTTCAATATTTATTGTCTTCGAGATATTCTACATCAAAGTCGAACAATTTTAGACCAAAAAGTGGTTTTCTGGTCATAACTGTGTTAATTAGTTTAATATTAAAATCTCTTGTCAGTTTTTAGAGACGTCAAAGAGGGGTCCTCTTCTAATGTAGATTTCGTATATGTAAGATTCTTTACAGCATTCGAATATCGATAAAAATGTTTTTTTAGACCATGTTTTAAAAAATCTTTAAAAAATGAGTGCTCATTAATTTCAAAATCCGACTCAATGGAGATAAAAGATTCAAAAACCGATAGCTGTTTGCCTTATAATTCTATATGCAGTGCAAATATTAGAATATCGACTCAAAACTGGTCAAAAATCGATAAAAAACGCGTGTAAGAATAAACTATTCTATTTATTTGTATCTGTTTAGTCAGGTGGGCTGACTGAACTGGTACAAATAAATAGGATAGTTTATGACAAGGATGATAAAAAACTTAATTAATTATATAATTTATGTATTTATAATAGGTATAGTCGCCATCAGATATATCGGAGTCACAAATATCTGAACAACGCCTCTATTGTCTAGGCGATAAAGTGCATATTCAGATATTTTTGAGCACCCTGGCCGCTCCGATATATTTGATGGCGACTGTCTACACTAACTTTGACCCGCGACTTCGTACGGGCATAATAAAATATAATAGCAAACATTAATTATCCTATTTATTTGTACCAGTTTAGTCAAGAGAGGTATGGGCACTGCGAATGGCATCTCGCTAAGTGTGGTAGGGCACGTTCAGCGAATGTCATCTCGCTCAAATCTGGAGCAGAGCCCAACTGGGGAAGTACCTCCACCTTACAGAAAACCACAGCCAAATAGCACTATAGTGCTATAGACCCTACTCATAGTGTTGTGTTCCTGCTGGTGAGTAAGGTTGCCAAAGAGCTCAATGAGGACCCAGTGGGTTGACGATGAGGGACCTTCTTGTTCCTTTAGCCGTCAACACAGTGAATCCTCCTTTTTGTAAAGGGTCGGCAACGCGCATGTGACTCCTTTGGAGTTGCAGGCGTCCATAGGTTACGGTAGCTGCTTACCATCAGGCGGGCCGTATGCTTGTTTGCCACCGTCGCGGTATTTAAAAAAAAAAAAGGTGGGCTGACTAAACTGCTACAAATAAATAGGATAGTTTATTCTTCCAAGTATATTTTTTAATTTTTCGCTTTTATTTTGGAAATAACTTGAATGTAAATTTATTAATATAGTATGGACGGAAAAATGACACATACCCCACTTTTACAAAAAAAGATTTTTTATATTGCTTACAAATATGATTTATGGCCTGTTTCACAATCTCCAGTTAAAGCATATATGTCAGATAAATGTTTGCTGTCCTTTTCTTTTATATGACTGGAGAAAAGGATAGCAATAATTTTATTTGGCAGATAAGTTTATCTGGAGATTGTGAAACAGGCCCTTAGTATCGCAAAATATACCAGTAACCTAAACTATAGGTATATTAGTTTTGGAATGAATTATAATACATTTAATTAAGGGGCTCCACGCGTTTTTTATCGATTTTTAAGAACCACCTTAGGATTAATTGGGCTCATGTATTACGGTATAAAATATAACAATATATTTTGATAGAGACTGGAGGTTTTTTATTGATCTTTAGACCAGTGTTAAGAGTAACAGAAGTAAATACAAAGGACTTAACATTTTTGTCGTAGCGCACAAATAAAGGTAATTTAAACTGCCTTTAACTTATGAGCTATACTGGTTCCAACATGAGCATGTGCTGAAGACTGGTTACTTGACACAGATGATTTTATTATGAATTCAAACATATATAGGTAAAGTCTTAATCAAATCCTCAAGACAGCTTTTAACTACAGCAGCAACATTTTTGAATTACGCATTCATTAACTAAACATTTTTCAGGTAACTCATTATACACATTCGAGAGGTCTCCCAAAGGATCGCGCATTCTCAAAATGGCGGGCCATCGGTACTACCACCATACGATCATGTTAAGGCGTCAGCATGTAAAGGTTCGGTGGAGGTGTTCGTTACACAAGGGGGGCTGCTCTGCCGTTGTCCATACCGTGGATGATACGGTAGTGGCGATAAAGAAACAGCACAATCATCCACCGGTAATGCTGGAGTCGATGAACATTGAATAATGTATGCCGCTGAGCTAGTGATGTGACAAAACTGTATATAGCTAGGTATAAGTTGGAACCCAACCGCAGACCGCAGCAGCAGACGACGTGTCAACGTGACGTCGTCACTTCATGTCGCTCTGTTAGATTTCAAACCCGACTGCAGACGGCAGCAGCAGATGACGTGTCGCTCAGTCAGCTCAACGACAGCTGCAGATGGCAGTGCGGTAACCGGCACTACTGATCTGCGGTCGGGCGACGTGTCCTCTTCCGCCCGCCGACACGTCGCTACAAACTTCGTGTCGCTAGTAACACTAATGACTGTGAATGGTACTTCATAGAAATAAATAGAAACCAGTAGTCTCGCAAAACTGCAGTCTGCGATCGTGTTCCAATTTATACCTTAACTTAACGATATTGACAACTAAAGTTAATTACATTAAAAATCTCATTTTAAAAATAGTATAGACGCGGATTTTATGAAATACTGAATATGTTAACTTGCGGGCTGTGTTGTAAATAAAAAAGAAATATTATTTGTATACGATGATATCATTTTGTTATACTTACTTTAATATATTACATGTATGGAGATATATATAATTAAATTAATAATGACTTTAACAATTATATATACCTAATATTTTGATTTTCGTTGATATTTTTGTTCCTAATACGTAAGTAGGTAAATAAAAATCACGCAACATGCTGTCAGTTTATGAATATATTTTAGCTCGGTAACGCATATTATAAAACTGTATGTGTGTGAAAGTTCGAGTACCGGCCGAACGTTTTTTATTTCAATACTATATTAACATTGTTATGAAATGAAGGGCAGAAATTTTCTACTTCAAGTATGTTTTGGGTAGCAGAGAAGGTACGCAGGCAATGTACTCCGACGAAGTCCACTGAAAGTAATTTAAACGCCGCCGTATAAAATGCACTTAGTTCGAGTCTGACATTTATTATATTGTCTAGGTCATAGAACGGTCGATCTCAGATAGCAATTCGCAAGGGACTGTTTGGCTACTCAGGCGGCCCGCATAACGTATCATTGTGGATTCCTTTGGAGAAGGCAATTTATGTTAATCCTTATAAATTATAAGCTCAAAACCTAAGGCACCTATATTTTCAGATACAAATCCGTATTACTTCGAAACCTCGGTGACTGGGACAGAGCATCTATTCGTCCGTGGCTACCGGTTCCATAGATGGCTTAAGAAAGCGAGGGAAAACTCCCATAACATCAAGATACGCTGGAGGTGCTCCAAGTACGGAACTGGATGCAAAGCCACTGTGTATACGTTTGAAAATCAGTTGATATCGGAGAAGAATGCACATAATCATCCTCCAATGCATTATTGTTGAATACAAAGGTGTCGAATCACCAGTGATCGGATTTTACGGTGCAACGCGGCGGAATACATACACTTATTATGCGAATATAGTGGTTAAAACGTTTAAATGTTATCGAAATGTATTTGATGAAACTAAAGTAAACAACGTGGGTCCCAAAGTCCCGAAGATTGTCCATATAAGCATAATTTTTGAGGTAAAAAAAAACTGTGAGGCACCCTAAAATCCGACCCCTGATAATCACTACATAGTATAAGATAAAGTCGCTTTCCGCTGTCTGTCCCTATGTATGCTTAGATCTTTAAAATTACGCAACGGATTTTGATGCGATTTTAAATAGATAGAGTGATTCAAGAGGAAGGTTTATATGTATAATACATGCAGAATATAGTAGAGAAACCATCGGTGTTTTTTTTTGTTGTAAGTCCCACCAATGTACAGTTAAGAGTGTTGCTGTTTGAACGGTTCAAATCTTTTACTTCAAGATGGTTTTTATTTACGAGTATATTTGTAGACGGAGACCTAGCCACGTCAGTGATCGGATTTTAGGATGCAACACGGTTTTTTTTACCTCAAAAATTAGTCTAATATGGATAATCTCCGGGATTTTAGAAGTCACGTTGTTTACTTTAGTTGCATCAAATGCATTTTACGTTTTAACCACTACATTAGCATAATAATTGTATGTATTCCGCCGTGTTGCATGGCAAAATCCGATCACTGGATATTACATAATAATGAGAGCAATGAAACCCCTCTAGGTAGTTTGCTATACTATGCTTATTTCTAGATCCATTGGATTCTAGGTTCCAACTCTCATTGTTTAGTGAAATGTTCCTAGATATATCATAGTGTTTGTTTGTACTAGAGTGTGTTATAATATAAAGCTACAGTTTTCAAATATTGTTTTAAGAAACTTTTTATTTCCTTGTATGATTATATTAATTAATCTTAGTATTTCCCTATTATCTCCCTATCATATTATTTCCCTACTATTTAACAAAATCAACACCCTTTAAATTTAGCGTTCCCCACTTTTATATAAAACTTTTAACAATTATCCTACAATAATATATACCATTTCAGGGACAAAGTCGTACTTCTTTAAAATTTCAAAGACCGGCAGTCGACTGCTATACATCCATGGTAACCAATTCAGTGTATGGCAGAGGAACAAAGTTGATACCAAGACGCGTTGGAGATGCTCCAAGAAGAGGAGGAGTGGATGCAAGGCTATTGTATACTCGTTGAACAATAAGGTGGTGTCGGAGAATAACTGCCATAACCATGCGCCGACGCATCCCGGTTTGTTGGATCCTTTGCATAGTGATACTGAGACCGATTAAAGGGTCGTTATAATTAAAAATAAATACACATCGTTTTTGTATCTAAGTTGTATTTATTAAACCGTTACTGATATCAATGTACACTGTTGTACAGTCCAAATTCCTTCACAACTATCTTGTTCTTGTAATAATAAAGTTTTTTCAAGATCATTTTGCACGCCATTTTAGCCATTTCTGCTCCTGACTGCCAGTTATTGTTCAACCCCTGTCTTAAGGTAATTTTGACGCTGGTATAAATGCACACTTTACGGTATATTTAGCGCTACAGTAACTTTACTATTACTTTCTCCTTCTGAATATTGTATTGTCATTTTTCTTTTTTGGTTGCATGAGTGCAAACTTATTTACAATAATAAAAATATTTTATATTTTATTACTTTATGTTTATGTATGCCTGCGATCATCGATTACAATTGTCTCACAGAGCTGCTGACCGGCAGTGAGTTTAGCCGCACATTTACTCCTAAAACAGACTATGTCAGTTGATTCAGTCACCAAGGTGGAAACGGCCAGAATAAGATTCAGATTCAGATCATTTATTCATAAATATAAGATATTTGTAAGTCATGATGATTATGATTACTTTATGTCACTCCTATCAATCTAACATGCTAAAATAAAATATAACATTTCAGGGTCAAAACTGTACTTCTTCCAAACATCTAAGAACGGCATTCAGTATCTATACCTGCATGGTCACAGATTCCAAACGAAGCGAAGACGTAAAAATTTTCCCAACCTTCATTGGAAGTGCACAAAGAAGACGAAAGGATGCAAAGCGGTTGTATTCTCGTTAAAAGATAAGATCGTATCGGAACAGAACTGCTACAACCATCCGCCAACGTATTCCCATATGATGAATGGAAACTATACTTATGATGCTTTGTTTAGCTATTCTTACTATTAACTTTTTGTAAAAAATAAAATTTTTGATTCACTGTTTTCGGGGCCCGTTACTGGAAATGGTTACTTACCAAAAAATCCACTATGTACCTCCGGGCTCCATAGTACTAAATATTGTATTATCATCTAATATAAAATAATTTTAAACAAAAAATAACCTACTTCACTTAGCTTCCACCTTTACAAAAGCAAATGCTCGAGTTACTGTAAAAAATATTGAAATCACTAAAATAGTTGAAGAGTTCCCTCGATTTCTCCAGGATCCCATCATCAGGCCCTGACCTGGTTACAATGGGAACAACTGTGAAGTATACTCTGTCAAACAAAAAATAATTTTCGTAATAGTTCCAGCCGACTTCGAATAATCGGTGAACATACCTACATAAAAAAAAGCAAAAACAAAGATCCTGACGACTTGATAACCTCCTCCTTCCAAATCTGGAAGTCGGTTGATAATAGCAATCATATCGACACGGTGCTAAGCTGCATAGATGTAGGTTTAGAATGTTAAAATGGACTTGCATGATTTTCTTTCATTTTTAAGGTTCATAGTTAAGACTAAAAGTATGTTAATAAGAATAAATAAAACTGTTTTTCACTGTACATGGTATTGTTTTTGGTTTGCAACTTGGGGATATTGTGAATATACGACAATCCACGTAGTCTTCAGCGCTACTGTGGAAAAACGTACTTTCTTTTTGTCGATCACTTTCAGAGGTGAGGGACCGTAATATATATATTATTTTCCCTTTCCTTCTCTTTAAAGAGTTTGTGGTGAAAATAGGCCCCTTCTTCTAAATTTCTGTTAGCATTCATTGGCAGGATGTATCTGTTTTTTGATAAATGCACTTGGAGTTAAACCAGCTCTGATTGTTTAACTGTCCCTGAACCTGGACGAACCTACCTGGAGATGGATCTGGTTGGACCTGTTTTGCTTAAATCGCATTATCCATGTTATATTGAATAGTGATCGTATCGTGATTAACGTGATCGTGAGTAACATAAGACTTGTAAGTATGTGTGCTGTAACATTCGACATAATTACAGTTTCAGGCACAAAACCATACATCGAAACCACGGTCACCGGCACCCGGTATCTGTTCCTCGGAGGCTACAGATTTTCTATGCGGGCTTGGCCAAAAAATATAAAGAAAATGCCAGTGAAGACACGTTGGAGGTGTTCAAAGTACACTATTGGTTGCAAAGCTGTAGTCTTCACTCACGGAGAGGAGGTGATATTAGAGAAAAACTGCCATAATCATCGTCCGACGCATTCTGTTACGACAGATAGGCGTGTTTTACATTTGGTTTAAGCTAGTATTTGAGATAGGTACAAACTTACTATGTTTAGTGTAATGTATTTATATATGTAGATAATGGTTGAATTTTATACACTAAACTGAAAATAGATGTCATATACTTCAGAAAAAATTACCCAACCCTCCGGTGTCCGAGGCCAGATTTGAACTGGCGTCTTCAGCTTTCGCGGCTGACGTCCTGACCACTAGACCACCCGGTCACCTCCGACACCGGTCCGGTCGGTGGCCTCGGACACCGGAGGGTTTGGTAATTTTTTCTGAAGTATATGACATCTATTTTCAGTTTATATATAGTAGTGTAACTACTTAAAAATTGCAAATCAAAAAATATTGAACAAAATAATTTGATTTGCTTCAAGATTCATAGATGGCAGCACCATCTCTCTCGCTATACCAGAATCACGTAAGTGATTCGGATAGGAGGTGCAAGCACGTACTGCGCATGCCCTTAGTTTATAAACTAAAGTTAAGAACTATTCTAAAAATAAATAAATGCTTAAATAAAACTAAGCCTACGTTACACAAAAACCCCTACTTATCCGACCAAGTCGCCCGTGACCCTCTCGGCGCAAATGTACTTACTCATCGCGCTCGCAGCATTTCCTTGTTTAATCGCTATGAATAACCTCTGCTCTGCATCAGGAATTATCCAGATCGAGGATCCAAACTTCTCTCCCGCAAACCCCTCTTCACTTCCCCAAAAAACGCCTTGGCTTCAGCACATGCCGAAGTTTCCACAGTGGGACAAATAAAAAATTCGCTCAAGTTTCCTTCCCGCTGGCGAACCGCGGCTAACTCAGCTGCTGCTTCTGCTGAATTCACGATATGGCAAATATGCGAAGCCGCAAAGGTGCTGTCACATGTTGACTCCAACACTTTTCTCTCTCCCAAGGGACCAAAGTCAACCCATCAGCCCTTTTCCCACCCGGAAGCAGAGATCCCATGAGGCCGGATTGAGAAGTAATAGTAACTTAGATCTAGATGTAAGAAAATAACTCAGTTTCGACAAAAGCAATTCTTCGATGGTAGTTCGAAAGAATCTTCGCCACTAACTTATAACGGGAAAAAAATACGTAAAGGTCATATTCAGATTTATTCAGTTCGTAGCAATGTCGTGACCAATGATAGTGGCCGGTATTGGTATTATTAGTAAAACAACTAATTCAAATTATTTATTTTGTATATTATTTATATTTGTTGTGAAATATCAATACCGTAATGCTACGTAACTTCTTTCAATGATAAATATGTATATAAATAAACAAACTGTGTAATACGAGTTACAACCAAAACTTAGGGTCTGTTATCCTTACATTAGGAAACAGAAAAGAGAACATTTTAGTGCCTTTTTCAGGTCACACCTAGGCGGTACAAATGGTTTTAAAGAAGCTATGGCTTCACGTTTATTTCAATCATTTTGTTCCTGTTTTATGTAGTACTAACCGACCCGCCCCGGCTTCGCACGGGATAAAAAATGATTATTGTGTATCCCTAAGACATATACCATCGCGGATTTTTTTGTCGACCTTTTTAAGATGTACAATACTGTAGTACATTATTTTGATCTTGCTCTTAGGACTCAGCCAGCGTTTGCAATGTAAGCGCAAAAAATGAATTTATTTACGACATGACATTAGAAACCTCTAAAATCGTCCGTTTTTTCCTACTATATTATGCATGTATTATACATACAAACCTTCCTCTTGAATCACTCTATCTATTAAATAAAACCGCATCAAAATCCGTTGCTTAGTTTTAAAGCTCTAAGCATAGATAGGGACAAGCAGCGGAAAGCGACTTTGTTTTATATACTATGTGGTGATGATATAATATGACTAACATTGTATGTGTAATTGGTATGTAGATATAGTTACTTACTTAAGTTGATTATACTGGCAATATCTCTATCGATTCCATCGTATGTTTTGATTATAGGATTTCCTTAATTTAACAATATATATTTTTTAGATTCACGGCCATACTACTTCAAAACTTTAACGTCTGGTTTTCGGCGGCTCTTCTTTCGTGGTCACCGCTTCCACATCTGGGTAAACTATCAAAACGCTAAGAAGATACGTTGGAGGTGCTCGAGTTACAAAAAGGGGTGTAAGGCAATTGTGTATACGTATCAAGATGAAGTATTACAAGAGAAGAATGGTCATAACCATCCCCCGTCTTTTATGTAGAACTGAGAATAACATGAAACTATACTACACGATATATTCAGCCTGTGGGAAAACAAGAACACCTTCCTAATTTGCATTTCTATACAACAAAAACTCCTGAATTCAGAAATCATAGACAATATTCAGCCGGAATTGCTTATGAAAGATCATAGCAGTCTACTTAATTTAACCTTGTGTGGTACACGCGCAGCCGACTTGGATTGTCATTCTAAGAAATCTAAGTGCGAAATGCCACGTATCTAGACTGTATTGCTCAAACCAAACCATCCCATGTGTGACTGTGTGTTTTTTTTTACTCTGTGAAATATTTCGTAGATTTATTGGTTTTGTAAACATAAACTTAATTAAGATTAATGTGTGGTAGATGTGTAATAGTAGTTTATATAACTGTTACGTAATAAGGGTCCTTAAAATACGAGTGTGGTTTTATGAAGCGAGCCGGGGGCGAGTTTCATTATAAGATCACACGAGTGTTTTAAGGCCTAATTACGTACAGTTGCATACACTGCTTTATCTACACTTATATTATATATCCAAAATAAAGTGTTCGGAAACCATAGAATGACCGCCATTGCACCGCCATGGCCAACTCGATTGTGCCGGCGGTCGCGCGGGCGCGTGCCTGTGCGTGATTTACAGTATGTAATCAAATTCGATGTTCGGAATTTGAAACTCATAAGTCATAACGTACGAGTATCAATATATGAGCATGTAAAGTTAAAATTACGTTACTGCCATAGATAATAGTAGTTTATGTAACTGTTACGTAATAAGGGTCCTTAAAACATGAGTGTGGTTTTATGAAATGAGCCGCAGGCGAATTTCATAATAAGATCACACGAGTGTTTTAAGGCCTAATTACGTACAGTTGCATACACTGCTTTATCTACACTCATATTATTGATTATAAATGCCGTATTCGGAAATCATAGAATGGCCGCCATTGCACCGCCGCGGCCATCTCGATTGTGTCGGCGTGGCCAACTCGATTGTGTCGGGGCTCGCGCGGGACCAATCGAGTTGGCCATGGCGGTAACATTATGTTATCAAATTCGATGTTCCAAATTTGAAACTCATTGCTTAACAATATTTGAGCATGCAAAGTTAAAATTATGTTACTGCCGCAGATAAGAAACTTATCATAGTTAAATCGTTTGTTGTAATGCTTGTCATTGTCTACGGTTTTTGAACGCATTTTAGAGTACTTACAGTATGAGTGTAGATAAAAAGCTTATCATAGTAACATCGATTGTGGTAATGATAGCCATTGCCTACCGTTTTTGAACACGTTTTAGAAGACTTACAATGTGAGTGTAGATAAAATAAAATATATATGTCGCGTAGAGGCATAATAATAAATAATAATAAATGATTACAATGTGAATAAAAACGACATTATATTTACTTAGTCTCAACCAATAAAGTTAGTTTACAGCCCAGCTGTATCTGACTTTTTTTCGACGCACCGGTTACTATACTACTTACTTAAAAAGCGTTGTCCATAATATTAGCGCCAGAAGAAAATATATTAATAAATATTTAAACCCAGAAGAAACATGGTTCAATTTCACAGCTTTTGATGCGCAATTGGACCACGATTCTAATGATGATTTAATAATTCTAATTGCAGTAATCTCAATTCCTAGTACCTGAATATTATATATTTAAAAGTATGTGCACTGGTATTTGGAAAATAAACTAAACTCTACCTTTCTTCCACAGCGCGAGTGTCATTCGTGATTTCCAACCGTGGCAGCAAAAATCTGATAATCGACGGCTTCAAATTCTACGAGAAACGTGACTCTAGACGAAGATCTCCATATGTGAAAACCAAGTGGGTGTGCTCCACCAACCGGGATTGCAAGGCTAAGGTCACTACCGTTGGGGAAACTATCGTGTCCTATGACGGAAAGCATGACCACGGGGCGAAAATGGATGGCCGCATGGTGAAGATTCCCGTGCAAACAGTTTCGATCTTATTTAAAGAGGAAAAAGATGGAGAAGACAGTGACTAGCTGTTTACTGACATCCCGCGAGGTTTGGCGTGTACAGAGGAAATTTTTCGCTTAACTGCTCCTAACTTTAGTGAATTCTCGGGAGCCAAGAACTTACAATAGTTTGTTCTAAGCCTTTAGAAAATAACAAGTTAAACTCCGGATTTCCTGCCTGAGTTTGATGTACGTTTGACACCTAGCCGTTAGTAATTTCGTCTAATTTTTCATAAGCCCTACCATTATGAATGTTAACAATTATAAATTACTATATTTATTTTTATTATGCGTAGAAACTGAAGGTGATGTGATAATATGACCGTTTTCCACCCCGGAGGGAAGAAAACGGATATTTGAGGTCTTGCCGAGGCTTGACCTTTCGGAGATTACCTGTATTACCAAATCATGAATTGTGCTGAGCTGATGCTCCGTGTCGAGTCTGCGAACGCCGCGCGCTTGCGCTCGGGGCGCGGGGCGCGCGGAAAGAGGGGCGCCGGCTGGCTAGCGAGCGCCGCGTCGCACGCGCTTCCTCAGTACCTACACTCGATGCCGGCAAGGACCTTACTCAGGTCAAGCCTCGGCAAGACCTCAAATATCCGTTTTCTTCCATTCGGGGTGGAAAACGGTCATATTTACGGTCTGTGCCTTCGGCTTGACCTTTCGGAGAAGTGTTTATTTCCTGCCGGCGACCCTAGCGTACTGTGACCCATATTACGTTATCAGGAGGATCTACTCTTAGAGATAACAGAAACCACCAAAAATATATAAGGAAAAGTTTCTTTAATCGAAGAAACAACACAAATAAATGCACAAAATTCAACAGAACAGAAAATAATAATGAAAATAATAATAATAATAGCTTCTATTGACCATCAATCTCACCCAGCCAACCTCTGACTGACAAATAAGGAAACAAAAATGATAAAAGGTTCCTGCATATTTGGTTACATATATGTACTTTATCATTAACAAAAGAAATGTCCTAATTTAGACTTATAGGACGAATGCTCACTATTATCATTGGTCTAATGCCTATCACATATAAAATCACAACATTTTTATTATCTATGAGATCTATCAATAACAGAGCTTATAATTATATGTAATCAGTTATATAATTCTCAATCTCAATATTAAACCGCTTTGAATGAGTCATTTAAGGAGTTTACCCCCCCAGATTCATTTTTAGATTTATCAACTGTTTTACAATAATGTTTGAAAAAATTCTTTGAACCACGCCAGTTTCCTCTTTTCAAAATACGATCTAGTGGAACCTCGTTCTGATAATCATACGAAGCCACTGCTGATCTTATAGATCCAGGGCCACATTTTATGCCGAGATCTGAAAAAGGGGCTTTCAGCCAACCAGCGATAATTGTTCGCGACGCCGCTTTTACTACTCCTCTAGTGGACAGAAACAAACTGTCCAAACCTTGACCACTTTTTCTCCTAGTCTCAGATACAACAATCAAACGACGAACCCACCTTACAACATCTAAGACTTCGTCGTTTCTACTTAATAACTCCCATCCCGACTGCTGCTTTCTAGCCGTGTCCGTTTTAGACCCAAATTTCGGCCGAAATGTTATAGAGGTATCAGAATCGGAGAAATTATCTTTACCTATCGATAGCAAAGTTAAGTCATGTATCCTGCGACCCGACGCCAATAATAGAAGAATAGCTGTGTGTCGAGAAACCTGGAATATGCTCGCTGGATCTGGAGGGTGTTCTTTAAGCCACTGGAGCATATCTTTGATATTCCACACGGATGTAGCACGCTCAGTACTCAAGCAAGCGGCGTGTTTAAAACTGATGGCTTTTAACATATATTTTATCAACGGATGCGCCGATAGCCTCCCTTCCTGTTCAGGATCAGACAGCGATACGATTGCCGATTTTTGTACCAAAATTGACGGATAAGCCAGCTTTTTGCAACGATTTAAGTATCCTAGGTAGGTCGCTAGCTGGTGCGGGCGAGGCCTGTAAGGTTCTATCCCATGTTGTTTACACCATCGCCCCCATTGCAACCATGCTGACCTGTATGTCTTCCAGGTAGATTGACGCCAGGCCGATAAAAGAAGGTCAACATCATCAGGTTGCATATCGATGATCAATCTACTCCACCCCGTATCTTCCAAACCTCCAAATGAAGTTTGGACACGTCCGGTGGAGCTTTGCCCGTTGAAAGATCTGTGAGATGCTGGTCTAGATTCCAGATTCGAAATGGGGGAGCCAGTGCACGACTCCTCAAATCCGCCCTCCAGAATACATGTTCCCACCGTGGAACGACGAGCAGATAAATTCCCGATGCTTTGTTCAGGTGTTGAAGCACTCTGGGAATTAAGGGAGGAGGCGGGAAAACCCATGCCAGCTCGTACTTCCACACCCTGCTGAAAGCATTCGTAAACAGTGCCTGATGGTCTCTTGCCTCTATCGTTGCATAAATCGGCACCACTTTTGACTGGAAAGTCGCAAACAGGTCTATTTGAGGGATTCCCCATTTCAAGAACACCCGGGCTGTCACAGTTTGACTGAGATGCCAATCTGGCAACTTCTTGTTCCTTGACAAACAGTCCGCTATCACATTGTAACGACCCGGAATGTAAAATGGGACTAACGTGACGCTCAACCTCTGCGCAAGCAGCAATATCTTCTTCGTTAATTCTAGTAATATTAACGATTTCGTCCCCCCTTGGTTTCTCAGATACGACACCACTGTTCGATTGTCTGCTTGTAACATTACTGTTTTCGTGGCCATCGTTTCTTGGCATATCTCCAAAGCCATTAACACGGTATAAAGTTCTTTTAGATTGACGTGCCAAAGCTTCTGAGACGGGGCCCACAAACCTTCGAATGTTTTTTCGTTTAACTGGATGCCCCAACCCTGGTTTGACGCGTCGGTCGATAAGAAAATTGACGGTTCTTCCTGAAATATCTTCCCAGGTCTTTCCAAGTTCTGTAGCCACCACCGACAATCGCTCAGGGCTGAATCCGGCATTATTTGTTTTATTTTCGGCCGGTCTTCGAACAGAAGTCGACTGGCTCGTTGCAAATTCCGCGTGAAAAGACGACCTAGTGGTACCACCAAAGCTGCGAACCCTAGCTTCCCGATCAGGGAAGAGCCTTCTATCCAGTTCCAGCTTCTTCTTGTCACTAACTTTTGCAGAATTTTTTGAATGTCGCTTAGCTTTGATTGTGGTAGTGACTTCTGGTTCCGGGAAGTGTCCCATTGGATGCCAAGGAATTCTATCTGCTGTGTGGCTTTGATTACAGACTTTTCTAGATTTATCGTCCAGCCAAGCTGACCTAAGAGACGAATTGCCGACTGTATGTGACGGTTCAAAACCTCCGGATCTTGATGAGCGAAAAGGAAGTCGTCCAGATAAACCAGAACCCGAATATCCCTTGACCTTAGGATCCCTGCTATCCAGTTGCTCAGCCGAGAAAACGCCAACGGCGCCGTGGCGAGACCGAATGGTAGTGATGTCATTCGATAAACCTGACCTTCGAATGCAAAGCAGAGGAACCTTCGATGGCTTTCCTTGATAGGCACGTGGAAATATGCTTGAGATAAGTCGAGCTTTCCCAAAAAATCTTCGTCCTGCAAGAACTCCGGAACTTTGTTCTGGTTTATCAGTCTGAACTTCTTGGGCTGCATGTACAGGTTCAGTCGTTTTAGGTTGAAAATTTGACGAATTTTGCCATTTTGCTTTGGTATGAGAAAAATTTGGGATAGGAATCCCGCTTCGTCTACTGTCTTCTCGGCCACCCCTTGAGCTATTAGGTTTTCTATCTCTGATGTCATTAACCTTGAGGTATTGGTTGAAAATGCCTCTATTGTCCTCTCGTTGAAAGGTATAGAAGGAGGTTTCTTTATGAACGGAATGGAATAACCGTCCACGCGGTCCAACCATCTGGGTAGTTCTCTTGCACCAACAGCTTAAGTTTCTCAAGAATGATATCGTCATCTGGCGCTGTCGCCGGCTCCGCCAGAAGCTCCCCCAGCGGCACCAGATCACCAGTTTCCACCATCACCATCTGTAAGCGTCAGCTTAAATCACCCATTTGCAAAACCAAAACCAAATCATCACACCTTTAGGTAGTAGAATATTAGACAAGTATGACTTTTGGCATAAGTTAGCGTTAGTTTAAGCAACCACCTTGTTAGTATGTCACTGCCAATCATAACTTAGAAATTAGGACTTAAATTATGCCTCAGATCGGCTAGTGGTTGCAGCCATAAGCAAACTGAGCCTTGCGGCTGCAGCTGGGGTTCAAACTGAGACTGCGGCTACGGCAGCGGCAGCGGCTCAATATGAGCCTCGAGGCTGCGGCTGCGGCTGAATCTGAGCCTAACGGCTGCGGCTCACGAGCGGCAGTCTGCTGCGGCTGCGGCTCACGCGCGGCAGTCTGCTGCGGCTGCGGCTCCCGAGCGGGAGACTGCCGCGGCTACGGCTGTTGAGCCGTAAATGCCCTCGGCTGCGGCTAACTAGCCGCGATTTGCTCCAAGCCAGGTAGGTGCATAGACCATTAATATTATTTAGATTTATGTGATTGATCATTTCAGATCAATATTCTAGCTGCAGCCCGCAATAAAAAATTAAGCGTATGAATGTGCAACAGAATCCACCAACAAACAGGCTATAAAAAATACACTAAAAAAGAAAACTAACACATAATGTCTTTGACGAAAGTGCAAAAATAAAAACAAACCATGTAGGTAAATGTATTTTCAAAACTTGGTCACTATTCGTACGCAAAACAAACTTTTATGAATTCAACAGACCCGATCACGGATAACAAACTAAATTACTTACGGTTTTAGCTTCATATAAAACACACGAACGTTACACAACGTTAGTATAGACGCATAAACACTAACACAACGCACTTGTAGCGGTAATCACAGCGTACTGAGGAAGCGCGTGCGACGCGGCGCTCGCTAGCCAGCCGGCGCCCCTCTTTCCGCGCGCCCCGCGCCCCGAGCGCAAGCGCGCGGCGTTCGCAGACTCGACACGGAGCATCAGCTCAGCACAATTCATGATTTGGTAATACAGGTAATCTCCGAAAGGTCAAGCCGAAGGCACAGACCGTAAATGTCTAATTATTAATATAATACATGTAATATTGTTTGTATGGTATTCCCGACCATGGATCAATATTTTTTTATTGGTGTTCCGGACATTTGGGAGCCATATGCGGAGCCATAACCAACGCGCAGAGACCTTTTGGGCAATTTAATAAAATGTATGGAGTACACCAAGCGGATGATGCCCCTGCACATCTCATGGGATGCACGCAGAGACAGCACCCGCATTATTATATTATTTATATGCCGTACGCAAGACGTGAACTTGAGGCACTCAAATTATTTTGTTGCAAAACACCACAGATTTCAGGAAGCATCTTGCGTTGACATTTTGAACATGAGTATTAATAACCACGTTTTATGTCGTTGGCAATCTAAAGGTACTTGTGTAGGAAGGGTGGGAGGTCCTAAAATCACGCTTTAATGTGACTAGGCACTTTACTTCTGCCAAACTACGATTTAATAAAAAGTGATTTTAGTTATTCATTTGCATGTCCTTTTCGCTTAACTATTTTTATAAATACTACTAAACACTGTGGGAAATTAAAGCTAGTGTAACATTGTTAACTCATTTGTACCAGAAGTAAAATATTCTAATTGTATAATTACATTTTTTTTAATGCCACCATACCCACCAGATCCCCATATCACCGAAGTCGCCAGTGGTCCCGATACAATAGGGCGAATAATTGTTTTTATCGAACGATTCCTCACCTATGTATTTTTTTAGTGCAATGGAGTTTCCAGAGAACAAGCAGAGGCACACGTATACTTATAATCAGTGGGTACCGTTTCTCTATGAGACAAACCCCAAAGGGTTCGACCAACATGAAAGACTCGTGGCGGTGCTCGACCCACAGCAACGTTGGGTGCAAAGCAAAGGTTGTCACTATAGGTGACAATGTTGTGTCTCTTAAGGCACAACACAACCATGAACCGCCGGATATCCACATTGTGAACATGCCTTGATTATAAAATACTCGTAGTGTATTAAATACTTAACTGGTAAAATAACTCTGAACTACTTACATATACTGATATCAATATCATTACCAAGCTGAGATACTCGCACCCTCACAATCGATGGGTACCTTTACTCCGTGAGTGAACACTCAAAATGTTACACTCGCCTGGCTACATATCACTGGATATAGATAGGCATTTCTTCTCTGGAAGAAAGGAGAAAAGGTACCCATCGATTGTGAGGATGCGAGTGTCTCAGCTTGGTATTTGATTGAGCTTGGTATACTATAAATACTTAACTGGTAAAATAACTCTGAACTACTTATACTGATATCAATATCAATACCAAGCAGAGACACTCGCATCCTCACAAACGATGGGTACCTTTTTTCCATGAGTGAGAACTCAAAAGGGCCGAATAACTTAAAGAACTAAAGGTGCTGTTTGACTCACAGCTAAAAAAAAGTCTTGTAATATTGTGGGTGACAGTTTCGTTGTATGTATAGGGAATGAATATGTTTTAATCATAATCAATAAACTAAGATCACAAGAGCATGATCTGGCATTTGATCCTCGTTATTATTTTCCTATTGTCAAATTCAAATAAAATCTTAGTTTAGTTATCATAATTAACAATCTCTAAAATCCGCGCAATAAAAGCTACGGAAAGGAATCTACAATAAGTACCGCACTGAATGTGAATATAATTAACAATATCGTTTCTTACAGCAACTTTCGTGACGTCACAGCGTGGTAACACCCTAATTAGTTTAAGCGGTTTCACCTTTTACCACAAGAAACGGGAACGAACCATAGGACCGCCATCTTTGAAGAAGCGATGGGTTTGTTCAACCAACTTCTGCAGGGGATGCAAAGCTGTCATCTACACCGTGGATGATACCATAGTGTCAGTCAGGAATAACCATAACCACGATCCGACCTTTAACCATTTGAAAAATGATCTGTTTCCATGGTGATGTACGGGTATATGTGGCCTTATGTGAATAAATGTTATTCAATCAAATACAAACATTGAAAACATTGAAAAAATAATCAACCCAGCAAGACTTGAACAGCAACTCTAGTACCTATAGTTAGCACCTAGATGTCGCTTACGGCTGCTATAAAGTCGATGTAAAAATAAATGCAAAAAGATGATTGAAGGCATTGGGAATTTCGTCAACTTAGTAACTTGACCCATAGCTTAATTGGTAAAGCGATCGAGCCCCGGTAAGGCGTATCGATGCAAGTTCAAGTCTTGCTGGGTTGATTATTTTTTCAATGTTTTCAATGTTTGTATTTGATTGAATAACATACTATTGTATGAGTGGAATGCCCCACTTAAAAAAACATGTAAAAATAATTATGAGTTGATAGCAGCGCCATCTATTATTTCCGTTGTGACACTTGCAATAGGGTCGGCGGGAAGGGTAACTAACTCTAGTAGTTAGCACCTAGATGTCGCTTACGGCTGCTATAAAGTCGATCCCATCAAAAACATAAATGTGAAAGGCTGCCAAGTTCGATACTATGGGAATGCTTCGCCTATAAAAGAAGTGAGATGTGAATAAGTACCAAGTTCCATAAAAATACCTCAAATCATAAATAGTTATAGGAATGCACACTTGATTTCCAGCAGTTTTTAAGGTACATTTTGAATAAGTATCACGTTACATAGAAATACCTAAAATTATAATAGTCAGAGAAACGCACACCGGTTTTTTTAGCAGTTTCCTGATAACATTTATTATTTTCAGTGCTTTTTAATGATGTTACTTGGCAAGTTTTCACACATCACACACCTTTTCAATGCAATGAATCGACACCTTTGGACTGCAATGTGTCAAATATATAATTTTCTATTAAAACTTGCCAAGTTACATCATTAAAAAGTACAGAAAATAATAAATGTTATCAGGAAACTGCTAAAAAAACCGGTGTGCGTTTCTCTGACTATTATAATTTTAGGTATTTCTATGTAACGTGATACTTATTCAAAATGTACCTTAAAAACTGCTGGAAATCAAGTGTGCATTCCTATAACTATTTATGATTTGAGGTATTTTTATGGAACTTGGTACTTATTCAGATCTCACTTCTTTTATAGGCGAAGCATTCCCATAGTATCGAACTTGGCAGCCTTTCACATTTATGTTTTTGATGGGATTTCATTTATTTTTGTTAGGTGTAGGTTCTTTATTATTTTTTTATCACTTTTGCTTAAGGAAATGTCTCGCGTATGACGCGCGGCTGCCGAACGCTTTGGTTCGTCGACTCCCCGCCTCCCGCGCGTACGCATCCCCCCGGCGGCATGAGCGGGCGAACGGATGGCATGAGCTGGCGGACGGCGCGAGCGCGGCGGACGAGTGTAGGCAGCGACGGAGGGTGCGCGAGGCGGGGAATGGAATTTTTATCTAGTACCACTATACATACATATATCGGGATTTCGGGATCGATCGGGCAGCGCGAGTACCTATAATCTATGATAAATCCTATTTTACTTTTTATTTATAGGTGATTTTTACAAATAAACTGGCTCCCTACACCTATAAAATGTACCTACTTACATATAATTACATACATCAATAACGTACTTTATTCTGTTTGTAAGTACGCTACCTACATAGATAATTAATAACTTGGTAATACCTACCTACCAGTAGGTATTATAATGGGTGGCCTATTATGTAGCCCTAGAAGTGCACCATCCCATCTCATCCCGTGGCGTATCGGAGGGTGAGATGGGCAGTAGTATATATAATTCCATCTTAGAGTATATATGATTTCCATGTTCTTGAATCTGCGATTTTATTAGTTGTAAAATTAGAAATTATTTAGACTATGCGAGAAAAAATTGTCTTTTCATTTTTGTTTGACTGATTCACCTAGTGTACCTAGTGACCTGCTTTGCACTTCGTAAATCGTGGGTTCGGTTCCCGCAACAGACACACACAGAGTGGTGAACAATTTTATTGTTCCTGTCTTTAAGACAAACATGTATTGGCTTAAATTGGTATGTATCTAAATTTAAATAAGTCTTATCTCATTCCCACTCCATACCTACTTATAGTAGAACAAAATTACACATTCGTTGTTTTCGAAACTGACTCACACTTGGCCGTTTTCAGATTTTTACTTTATTTCGACCTAAAGACAAACCTTCGAGCCAAATTTCAGGTCGGTACGACCATTGGAAGATAGACCCATTTAGTTCATTATGACTTCATAGTAGAACAAAGTTACACCTTCGCTATTTTTAAAACTGACTCACACTTGGCCGTTTTCAGATTTTTCCCTTTACTTTGACCTTAAGACCTATCTCCATGCCAAATTTCAAGTCATTACGACCATTGGAAGTGGTCTAGGTTTTTGATGAGTCAGTGAGTCAGTGAGTCAGTGAGTGTATAGTAAAAATAGCGATTTTCTGACGTCAATATCTCAAGAACTGCTATAGGTAGAATAATGAAATTTTGTATTCTAGACAATTAAGGGGATGTCAACAGACACTGGAAATTTCATATGCGTAGATAAAATATGTTTTGAGTTATAGGGTGGTCGAAATTGGCCCGAAATGGTTCGTGTAATATAACCCACGGCCGGTGTGTCGCTTTTTTTTGCTCGAACTTGGCGGACACACTGCCGTGTGTCTAGATGTAAAAATAAATGCAAAAAGATGATTGAAGGCATTGAGAATTTCGTCAACTTAGTAACTTGACCCATAGCTTAAATTAGGTAAAGCGACCGAGCCCCGGTAAGGCGTATGCAAGTTCAAGTCTTGTTGGGGTGATTATTTTTTCAATGTTTTCAATGTTTGTTTTTTTTTTTTTATTTTATTATACGAAAAACAAGTTTACAAAAAAATTTTCATCATATGCGCCACTATAGCTGGCGAGATCGCGCGGTCCGATCCGCGTAAGACTACATTATAGGTACGAGTAGGTTTGTAGGTATACATAATTATTATTTTCATTTTCCTGCTTGAGCCGTAGTTACAAGTATTTGATTGAATAACATACTATTGTATGAGTGGAATGCCCCACTTTAAAAAAACATGTAAAAATAATTATGAATAAATGTTGATTATTGGTAAAACTTCTTTTTTTTGTGTTATAGTGCGAATTTTAAAAAAAATGTTAACTTGTTTTGTTACAACGGGAAAATAATCTAATACATGAATTGTAAATAAAATATGTAATTTCTATATTTCTTTATTTCAATTGGGATTCTTCTTTCTTGAGATTCGAGACTTTTTGCAAAATGTTACGTATGGCCGACGCTTTTCACTGCCAATGCCGCGGTCGCAAGAAGTCGTTACCAAGCCCTAACACATAGTCATAATACTTAAGTAAACCTCTGTTAAATTTTGTCTCTTCCTAACTAGCACAAATTTATCGTATGGCTAGATATCACTGGATATAGATATCTAGGTATTTCTTCTCTGGAGTAGAAGTAGTGGGAAAGCAGACGATGAAGAAAATCCAGTGAGTGCTGCTAGGTCCAGATGGGACAGTGCAGCTGCCAAGTTTGTTACTCTTTTAGCATCACCCAGGGATCACGTGTAGTGTGTGTCACGTGTGTTTGTCTAAGGTGTTTTCTACGGACGCAGAGTAACATTGATCACCAAATTGTACGGTTAGCTGCAGAGAAAAGGACCCCCCCTGCATAAAAATTTTGCACACATTGCTTGTACACATGCACACATTGATTGTACGCACAAATGTCAAAATGATAGAAAGGGAACAAAGATTATCAAAGGTATTTTAGACTTAGCAGAATCGTCATTCATCAACCATTGAAATAATCATAGTAATGTAGTTTTGATTTGAAATTTTTGCTTCGCTAACGTTGTTATATTTTATTCCCTCTTTTTTTATCATATTTGTATTGTTCAAGTTCTAAAAAACTTTGTTCTGTATTGTATTTAAACTAGGTATTTCATCTCTTCCAGGTGATTCCGCAGTTCCTCAGTTCGTGACTTCGCGACGAGGCCGCAAGCTCATCCAGCTGGGCCGGTACACATTCGGGTTCCAAAAGCTAGGCGGTGCCAAGTCACGATGGATGTGTTCCACGCATAACTCTAGGGGATGCAGAGCAGTCATACACATGGTGGAAGATGAAATCATTTCTATCAAGAATCAACATAACCATTGATTGTAATTGTTGACATACCTGTGTGCATAGGCGTTTTCATAACATCACGCGACTAGGTTATATACACATTCAGCTAAGCCGATATACACATTCGGGTTCCAAAAGCTAGGCGGGGCCAAATCACGATGAATGTGTTTCACGCATAACTCTAGGGGGTGCAGAGCAGTGATACACATGGTTGAAGATGAAATATATTTTATCAAAAATCAGCATAACCATTGATTGTGATTGTTGACATGTCTGTGTGCACGGACGTAAATATTAAAGTATTATACAAGGTTTTGGTAATTGTTGCCATGTCCCTTCCGAGTTTTGTGCTAGCATTTTTCTCAAGGACCACAGTATGAGGTTCTTTAACAACAGTATAGAGTGTTTTCTACCTTTTTAAAGAAAAGTCTGTTAAGGCGATTTAAAGTTTTGTGCAAGCTTATATTAACTTTTATGATATGATTTTGAGTTTGCTAATAATTTAGTGAATTTGTTTAGTTTAGTACCTTCTGTAGCATTACGCTACGTATCGTACGACATCTGTCGACTTTCTTTAGAACTTCTGAACTTCTGTGTCTAAGGCTAGGTCACGGTTGATATATAAAAAAGCGTACATTGTGATTCACGGCATTACAGGTAGATGGCGCTTATATCAGTCCGTATTTTGTAATACGTCTGGCAGTTATAAAATTGAGATAAGACTTGCGCTAATTTTGAATGTGAATTTTGAGGTATTCCAGATTGTCAAAAGAAAAAAGTTGATTTTTGATGGAGTCTGTCAGAGCGCCGTGAGATTTTGAAAGAAAAAGAGATAATCTGGATTTGTTCTGGTCTTTTTTGCCATAATTTGCTTAGCTGCATCGTGATAAAGTGCGATTTATTTCAAACATTGTATGGCAAGTGCTATTGTTGCATTGTTGGAGCAGAAATAAAACCGAAACCCTTGCCGGGCGAAGAGGCCCAATATAAATTATTTAGCAAGTGCTATACCCTGAAACCGCCTGATTCCGGAAGGCCCTTGTGGGTGCCGGGCCGGCGGGACAGTCTGCAGCTGCCGCGATTTCCGCGGGTTTCTTCGCCACATCATCGGAGAGTTAGAGTCCGCATCCAGCGGGCTCTCGCAAGTGAGAAAAGGAGTTCAGCGAGCTATTGGGTCCGCCGTATCAAAGCGGACACTGGCCCACGAACTCTTTTTTAATTTAAGCAACAGCTTTTGCATCCTGCTTTCGAGAACATCAAATTATTTATATTTTTGTTAAAAAAACGTTACAAATCGGATTCCTTTTTTGTATCCAGTATTTTTGTGCCATAATAGTTTTTTTGTTGTTTTGCTAAATTTCCCCAAATTCCAATTGCCTCGTTTGACGGGCGTATAAAGACCTGGCTCTTTAATTTAGGCTACGTTCAGCCAGCGCATCATCTGTCACCATCCATATCACCCGCCTCATTAACCCATTATTTTCCTGCAGCCAAATTATTACTAGCCGAGTCTTTATTTTTACTTACCGGTTTTGCTAACTATTGAATTTGTAATGTCCTTGTTTAGGTACAGTCGTCTTCATTTTTAAGTGAAGTGCTAATATTAAATATTTTTAATTATTGTAATTTAATTACATTCTGGTCACTAGGGAGGTTGTTGAATGTGAAAGTGAAATAGGTACAGTTCTCTTCATTTTTAAGTGAAGTGCTAAATTTAAATATTTTTGTTATTATAATTTAATTGTATTCTGACCACTAGGGAACTTATTGAATGTGAAATACCCTTATTTAGATGCCATTATTGTGATTTTTACGTGAAATGCTAAATTTTAAATAATTGATAATTTTTGCTAATATTAAATATTTTTACTTTGTCGTCAAAATTAAACGTATTAATGCAAGTAAGAAGTGTTTCACTGCACTTCCTAATACTGCGTGATAAATTAAATGGATAAGTGATATAGAGTATAGACATATAGAAGATAATTATTTAATTGCTCGTAAATGACAAAGTTTTTTAGGTTTTTTTGAAAGGGTTCATAAACTCTAAGGTACCTTACAAGTAGAAATCCAAAATTTACCTTTGTAGATTGCTATGTAATAATAATAATTATTAATGCCCAAAATCCTAGTTTGGCACCTTATTTCTGTCATTCGTTCATTAAGTTTTTTAAAACGCCAATCTTAATCTTTAAAAGTGGAGTCTTGACAAATGTCCGGACTCACCTTCTAAGCTTCATTATTTTAAGCTACGTAGCCTATAAGAGATATAGAAATTATGGTCAGTCGAGGCAAGAATACCAATAGAGACAGCTGCGCCTGCGCCTAACCAACCTTTTCCCCTTTTAATAACAAAAACAATAACAATAAACAATCTTTATTGCAACTTTAGGCCCGATTATAGGCATTACATAAGTTTACAATGTTAGACATTTTATTATTTGTAATAAAATAAATAAAAAACAAGATTTACTTAAATAAATAAAGAAATGCGCGCGTGAGTGTGTATGTCTGATTATGTGATGCGTGTGTGTGTGTGTGTTTTGTGCGCTTGTATGTTAATAGGCATGGTGAATTTTTTTCATGTATGGTATCAATCGATTCGTTTTGTTGTAAGGATCAAATGTCTATATGGGGCCAATTGCGTTAAGCCACACAAAAGTCAGAAATGAGACTTAAAGTCCGAGATTTGCATTTGTTTTTCAAAACGCTCCTAACAAAATGACGTGCAAAAGTGACATCACGATCACATAGTAGCCCTGTGTAAAGTATGGAACAATTATGAAATTGCTATTTTTACAGTGAAATGTTGCGTTTATGTATATGGTTGCTATACAATTTATTTTACAGTAAAATGTTAAAAATCGAATGGTATCATTGTTTTTTTTAAATTTCGCACTTTAAAAAATCGTAAAATTTTGCATCCTAGCAACAAGATTTTATTGCATAATTCAATATGCCTATTGTGTTTTTTTTTCTTACTATACAAATTGTAGCTACGGTGGAGAGTTACGGCGATGTCGGCGACTTATCCCAACTGACGTTATTTCCCTCTACTTATAGAGTCAGACACAGAATCTCATTTTCTAATGATATCACTATCATATTTATTTGAGTTAATGTTACTCGTAAGTGCCTTTAGTGCAGCTAAGAGTGAAAGGTTGACCTGCGTCACCGTTGTTGACGAAATGTATAGTAGCTACCGGTTTATTTGGCCTCGATTTAACTGCTCTAGTTGTATATACATACGCAATTTCGATAATAATTATAACAGGGGGCGTAGCTCAGATGGTAGAGCGCTCGCTTAGCATGCGAGAGGTACCGGGATCGATACCCGGCGCTTCCAGTACTTTTGTTTCAGTTACCATAGGTAATAAATAAGATAATATGCATTTGGAAAAATATGTTCGATGTTTATGATTATATGGAAGGAGAGCTGGGGGGCGATTTTTGAGAGAGAGCGCTCGAATCTGACATTTAAAACTCTGTCTAAAATCATGAAACGGTAGTTTAAAAATAACAGCGGTAGGAATTTAAAATCATGATTAATTAAACTATTTGTTTCATGGGAAAATAATGGCGACAAACGTTTATGTGCGAGTATTTTAGAGTTTAATTTCTTCGAATTCGAGCGCTCGAATCTCAAAAATCGCCCCCTTGGATGGCTCATAATTGTGATAGAAGCCGCAATACAAATGATTCCTTATAAAATATTGATAGGTACCTACTCGTATTTTTACGGATGTGGAGATGGGAAGTTTTTGAAATTACGGCTCCCTCTGACGACGGGAAATTTCTGAAACTGCTCACATTTTTGTATGGAGACTGAAACTTTATATATCTAAAATAAAATACTTTTTTTATACTACGGCGGTGGCAAACAAGCATACGGCCCACCTGATGGTAAGCAGCTACCGTAGCCTATGGACGTCTGCAACTCCAGAGGTGTCACATGCGTGTTGCCGACCCTTTACAAAAAGGATTCACTGTGTTGACGGCTAAAGAAACTCTGAGGCTCCCCCATCCTCAACACACTGGGCCCTCTTTGAGCTCTTGGGCAACCTTACTCACCAGCAGGAACACAACACTATGAGTAGGATCTAGTGCTATTTGACTGTGGTCTCTTTTATTCCATGTGTATTTTTCGGGATTTTTCGTGATGTTTTCGAGCTTTTGAAAACTTTTCACAATGCTCCCGTCTATAGGTATTCTGTAGCTTATACACTATCTATAGCTATATGTACTTACTTGATTACCAGAGATTTTAATTAATGCCTAACAATTGGCTACGTGTAGATCGAATTCTAATCTCATGTTTTAATGTTATTTTTAAAAGATCCCGAGTTTTTCAAACTATGTTTGTATAAATTTTATGTAAACAGTGATTTGATAAAGAAAATAATGTAAAAAAAAACGTTTGACTAATGACATCTAATTCATAATACATACTTACAATTAGAACAGCAAAAAAAATGCATATCGAATACACTATCCTCGTGTAAGTACAATACGTGTAGCCCAATGTAAGTACAATAGGATGTACCTACATTCCATTTCAACCATAAAGTGTACCCTACACTTTATGGTATTGAAATGGAATTTAAACCATATGAAATTTTTATCACCTTGCAATTTGAAACAAAGGACAATCGACTATATTGTGCAACTTATTTGGTTCTAATTTCTCGAGCTTTAATTATGTATGATGGGCGTCACGAGGTTATAGAGAGTATAGAGAGAGCCACTAAATTAAAAAAATTGAAGGCGTCGAAGGTTGACCTTATTATTATTTTTTATTGTTCCACCTATGTTTGACGCCGCTTGTAAATTGATTATGTATGTAACAATGTTAAAAATTCAATCAAAATATCAGTGTTTTAAATAATGTATGTAATGGCACATTTTTGTTTTAGTCTCTTGATTGGGTTTCTTGATTTATTTTTCTATAAGATCTATTTAAACGAACGGTAATTATATTAATAGGTATGTTTTTTCACAGGTAACATTTTGGAGGGTGAGAAGGCGTGATAAGGTATTTTTGATTCAAATCTACAGATCACAAGCAGGGATCTTAACCGGTTTTTGCAAAAAAAAACCCGAAATAACGCGATACATTTCATAATGGCTTGTGTTTAAACGCTAACCAAATATGTTCATAAATTACTTCCGATAAATTCTTAATGCTTACCAAACCGGACGAATGCTCACCAAATAGTATATCGCAAACTATTGTATAAATATAACTAATATTTCTTTTTGTTACATGCTATAAAAATATGTAATCATCGTTAAAGTTAGTTTCAGACCAAATAATCTATATTATTGTTAAATAGATGTCACCAATATTTTATATTATTACTTCCATTTTAGTCATTTTTGCTGACCGTGAGTTTTTTTTATACCCAACAATATTACTACTTACCCCCAAATACAAGTTACTTATTTATCGCTTTATGCATTCAATTAACATATGATATACTACTTAAATAAATATTGAATTCTCAATTACTGCATCACATAAAATCACGCCACCGACGCCGACCGATTTTAACTTTAAGTTCGTTTTCTTGGGGGTCGCAGTTCTAACCTAACCCACTTCTGGCAACAGTTCGTTTTCTTGGGGGTCGCAGTTCTAACCTAACCTAACCCACTTCTGGCAACAGTTCGTTTTCTTGGGGGTCGCAGTTCTAACCTAACCTAACCCACTGCTGGCAACAGTTCGTTTTCTTGGGGGTCGCAGTTCTAACCTAACCTAACCCACTTCTGGCAACAGTTCGTTTTTTTGGGGGGTCGCAGTTCTAACCTAACCCACTTCTGACAACAGTTCGTTTTCTTGGGGGTGGCAGTTCTAGCCTAACATAACCGACTTCTGGCAACAGGTCGTTTTCTTGGTGGTCGCAGTTCTAACCTAACCTAACCCACTTCTGACAACAGTTAGTTTTCTTGGGGGTCGCAGTTCTAACCTAACCTAACTCACTTCTGGCTGGGACTTTAAAACGAACAATGTCACGGCCTGTGCGCCGCGTGGCAGTGGCCGGGGTGCGGGTTGCGGGGTAAAGAAAGAAAGGGAAGCCATTGTAATTTTAGATCGAGAATAATATATTTTAACTAAAGTTCAGATAATTTGATTATACTAAAGCAAAGTAGTCTGCAGTTTTTGGTATTAGTTTTGATGTTTTATGAAAACAATATTTGGTGAGCAAAACATCCATTCTGGGAAGCAAAAAGATATATGGACTCAATATATAATTATTCTGTTGTGTGTATATTTATTTTGGAATTAAAAATATTTTACTTTAGGGGTCTGGTATGGAGTGGGTTTATTTTATATGGAGGTAATTAATTTAACTTGGAAATTAGTTTTAGGATATAAAAGTCATTTTGGAGCGCATTTAAATTGTAGCGTTTAATAATTTTATGGGCTTTCGCAGACTTCAATATTGTATGTATGTAGGTATTGCCTTGGTGTTATTAGATTGCCTGGTTAAATATGAATTAGGAAACGAAGGGCCGAAAACGAACGAAAATTACTGGTATTTTAGTATGGAGCAAACCGGAAACCGGTATTTCCGATCCCTAATACAATCGTGTCATAATTATAACACAAAGGCCCTCCAGTTCTAATAACGGAACCACTATCACTTATTTCGGCTGCGCCAACGTTTGCGACCAGTGAACGTACCCAAGTTAGCAATCGTTTATCGAAACAACAACAATCGAAAAGTATAAAAATGTTTCAGAATGATGCGAACGAAAATCACATGATCGTTTCCATATACTATTTACATTTCGATTGGCGTTCATGCCAATAAATGATTGTCACTAGTAGACATGTACCTCGTTAAATAAATTTAAAAAAATGTTTGCATCTAAGCTGCTATACCGTAGCAATTTACAAGTAATTTGCACTGCACTTCATTATGCGTTGTTTGTGTAGCATGTGATATCGTATTTTTAATTCAAGACAGGAAATCTGACAGCCCGTGCCCTACATTATAAATCACTTTGTATGGAGAGAACTGTCTGATTACTGTCTTGAATTAAAAATACGATATTAAGGGTCTATTTCACAATCTCCAGATAAACTTATATGCCAGTTAAAATGATTGCTATCCTTTTTTCCAATCATATAAAAGAAAAGGACAGCATTTATTTATCTGACAGGTATGCTTTAACTGGAGATTGTGAAACAGGCCATTATTATAACTATAGTTCAACCTAGACAGCAGCTGCCTCACGATAAGCAAGATTATAGCTTAGATCAGTTTGATTCTTTGTTATCTTGATTTATGTATAGGAGTTTTGTGTAATTTAATGGCCTTATATGTATTGCACAACTTCAGTTAGCTCGATGAACAATGTGCACAAATAACATTTTTTTATAATGTAATTGTAATGTGTAATAAAAGTCCTGTTATGATATTACAATCCAAAAAAAACTTTCGCCATTACAGGTACGTAAGTAGGATATCTCACTAGTTTTGGTAAAACAGGATCCTGAGTTGTTATGCCAATTGCTTGATCGCTTTTCGATTACAGATACCAAGATGAATTTACACTGGTTCTCCAAATAGTCACTTGTCGGCACTGCGCGCGTGATCAAGAAGAAAACACAATCAGCACATTTCTTGGCACAATATGAAGAGTAAAGACTACATGTAATCCAAGAATTCGGCAGCACCCGACACGGGGGCGTAGCTCAGATGGTAGAGCGCTCGCTTAGCATGCGAGAGGTACCGGGATCGATACCCGGCGCCTCCAATTTTTTTATTGTATATTAGTTTGATCCTAGTTGGCGTGTTAGTAGCTAGTGGCATTTTAGTACTTGAAATTCTAAGAGCGTTATCACACTTGCGATTTGCGAGCGAGTTTTGTATGGGAGCGAACACGCTGCGAGTTCACCGCGTACGAGTTTGGTAAAGAAATCGTTTTCAAATCGCCCAAGTGTGATAAGGCCCTAAAGATACCTAACCGTTGGGGTTAGACAAGATTATATTGAAATAAAGTCGTGTTAAGTTTATTTTGAACGCCTAGTCCGTTTAGCTACTTCTGCTTCGGACTGTACGCCCGAACTAAAGTTATTATTATTTGGAACAGAACCTAAGAAAAATGTATTTTTGCAGGCGACTGCCGAGAACCCGAACCGATAATATTGGACCTGGTTGACCAGCAGCTGAACAGTTACTTGACCAACATTCGAAAACAGCAGAAGAAATGAAGAAAATATATGTTAAAGTATATAGTTCTTAGTTTTAAATGAAAATATGTTTCTATTGCAGCTAGTTATGAATATTACAGGGTGGAATATGTTTTACATAGCAGAGCCTAATCTCAAATTCAATTATTGATATTTCAATAGTTCAGTGTGTGACAAAATATCTAAGTATGAAGGTTATAGCAAAAAATTGCAGAACATTTATCTTACATTACAAAAGAGCAGGTGTCGTATTCTAATTTTAAAATACGAGTAGATAAACAATACATTAAAATTACAATCTGTCCCCAACATAACTCCAATACAACTTCAATGTTGGTTCATTATTTGTAGTGTTTTTAATGTATTGTTTATGTAAATCTTGAAGCAAATCAAATTATTTTGTTCAATATTTTTTTTTATTTCCAATTTTTTTAAGTAGTTACACTACTTAAAAAAATGGTCAACGGCGCCTAGCCGTTTTAAATTCAGAGATTGCATATACATGAGAAAATTTGTCAAGTTCCGCCGTGACCGGGTGGTCTAGTGGTCAGGACGTCAGCCGCGAAAGCTGAAGACGCCAGTTCAAATCTGGCCTCGGACACCGGAGGGTTTGGTCACTTTTTCTGAAGTATATGACATCTATTTTCAGTTATTGTTTATGTATTTAAAAAAAAGTACGGCACTGTGCCTGCTACCCTAACCTATTAATTCCAATAAAATAAAGGATCGCTTTTTTATAGGTACCTTGCCTTCTCTCTCGTCGCAATTTTTTGTAAATTTTACCCTCTATTTGCCTGTCGGAAAAAATATTATGTTTGTGTGAACAATCAACATAGTCTATACGTTTTAGTTTTAATCATCATCAAATGTCGAAACGCAAACATGCCAGAACACTAAAATTATCTTGCTTACCGAAGTTGCTACGTCAGTGGTCGACGGTTCGTTGATCTTACAAATGGCAGATGCATGCGACCCTTCTTCGAAATTCTTATAAAGGGTCGCTTTTGTATACCTGCCCCTGCATCTGTTGCTAGTTTTTGTGACTGTTACCCTCTTTTTACCTTGACTATTCTCAGTGGGTAAATCTCTAAAAATATTACAATGGGTAAAAATATCGCCGTGAGCATATGATATATGTGATATTACAAACTTGCGTCTCTCTCAGTTGCATTCGGGGACGCGTAAGAGCGAGCTAGATAGTCGCTCTCGCTAGCGATATCGCGCGATGTGTTTTTTGTTTCGAATAATGTGTAGGTATTCGCTGTTTACGAGTATAATTAGTGTCATGTCATAATAGTAAGTGTTAATAAGCGGTTTTATTGAGTTTTGACTCTATAGTTTTATAAGTGATTGTGATTAAGTTAAAAAAATATTATGTATAGTGAATCTTATAAATTATACTAAAAAAGAGGCAGGTTTTGGGTAAGTTTAGTCTATAAGTACCTAAGTGCATGTATCAAATGGTGAAGATTTCACTTTGACGTAGGACCGATTAATTACAATTGATTTGATTTGTTATGTTTCTATAAAATAGGTAACCATCGCTGGCGTGTGAAGGTAATTATTTGTTTTATTTTCGTTAATCGGATTTTGGTTGTGACTGTTTTTTGTTCCACTAAAAGGTCTGTAGGTACCCACTATACTCCAAAAGTCCAAACCATGATCGTGAAGAGTCTCTCACAGACTTCAGATATAAGTTAAGTAACTCGGTGTTCGGTGTTCTATCGGATACATTTTGGGGAGTTCGCACAAGAACTTCATGACCTGATTCCACCTTCCCCTTTCCATCATCGGACTACCAGGCGCGGGCAGCAAATGCTCCCGTTCGTTGTTAGCATTCCCTTTGTCCGCACGAAACGATTTGCTTTGTCTTTTTTGGTGCGGACTGCCAAGGAATTGGAATGCGCTCCCGCCATCTGTATTCCCATAATTATGTGTATGCTAGTACAGTATATTTTTTACTTTAAATATTTTGCTTGTCAATGCCAATAATTTTGAAATGAATACCGTTTTGTTATGTTTTTGAGGTTTTTTTTTGGGTTGTTGTGAAATAAAAATGAATATATTTTTTATAAATCGTATTTCTATCCTTAACAAACACCATTCCATTGAAACAAGTGCGGGTAGTTAAAAAACAATTGATAAGAACTACCCACGCCTTTGTACGTAAGCTCCTAACATGGTTTGCTCGATTCAACTAGGACCCGTCCTAGTTGAACCCTTGGATGAATAAATTAAAGTTGAACCAAGCAAACCATGTTGCAACGAAACATACTTACGCTTTAAGCGTGCATACTCGGTGTCACTTCTACCTTATAATTGAAAAAAAAAATGGGAGTTAGAATCTTGCTCGACGCGGTGAATTTTTCAATTTTTCTGTTCATTATAAAGTTGAAATTTCGCTATCAGAAGTTATTGCTCAGTATACAATTAATTAAGTCACTTCTTCCCACCCCATCTAATATACCTACCTACCCGAAAATCCAAATAAAAATGGGATTTTAATGTTTTCAAATGTAAATTAAAATTAATAACTAGAGCTTTAGAAAGCAAAACTTGATAGGAATAACCAAAAAAATAAAGGCCTTGAATAGTTTGATCCTTACTTTTCTTGACTTACAGATTGCGCACAATTTGTAACTACCCCGCGTGGCGTCCGCAAGATCTACCTCCAAGGTTACATGTACAGCAGACATACGCAACAAACTATAGGCTCCTGTGTAAAGACCAGGTGGTACTTCGAGACGCATCACTCAAAGCGGTGCAAGGCCTGCTTGTATACTATTGATGATGTTATTACGACGCAAAAGACTAAACATAATCATTAATGTATACCAAGTTTTTTTACTGGTGTACAAATGGGTCAAATGTTTATGTAAGTACTTGTAAAAGTATTTAGTTGAGGTTGGGGGCATTGGGCAGTGGGACATCTAATGTAAATGTCTCGATGATATCCCCTATTCAGGGCAAATGCCACTTTAAAGAGAGTTTGCCTGTTCAGACGTTCGCCATTTTGTGTCAATAAGGAATTATGACAGTATTTATGTACTGAGTAGGTAATTGAAAATATATTCCTATATTTATATAAATCTCCGCTATTAAGATTCTGACATTAGATCTTATTTTTTTCTTTGACTAAACGTCAGAAAGGGGCCCAGGAGCCACTTTTTTCCATGGCTTCTAACAACTGAATGACAACTGATACATGTAAGATAGCAGTACTATCTGTTCTGCTATAATTTACTCTTATATTAACGATAAAGCTTGATTCACACAGAGAGCGGGTGCGGGTCGAGCGCGTGACCGAGCAGGCCCGCGACGCTTGTATTCAGTAGTTTTATATGAACATCATCACACACGCAGCGGGCGCGTGTGATGATGTTCATATAAAACTTATGCGTTGCCACAAACAGAGCGCGGGCGACGCGGGTGACGGGCGGTCGCTTTTTTCGTCATACGTTCGTTTGTGAACAAGCACACACACAGAGAGCGTGCGCGGGTCGGGCGCGTGCCTGTTCATTGAAGTTGTATTTTATTATTTGGCCATTTTCAAGTTTATTAAGGTATAAACAAATTTACAAGGCTATGGTTTAAGCTTGATTCACACAGAGCGGGTGCGGGTCGGGCCCGTGCCCGACCCAACCCACGCAATGTGTGAAGCGAATAGACGCGTTACTACAGTCATTTTACGGGCGGCTAGTATGGGGAATTGGAAATAATTAATAATAGCTAATATTTTTAGTGTAACCGATATATCATGATACTAGTATTATTTACGCAATTAAATCCTACAAAATATCGTTATTCGCTAACCGCCACAAATATGTACACACATATTACAAGCGGTTTCCTTGTAGGATTTAAATGAATATATCGTTTCTAAGTCATTTAAAATGTGTAAGAACAAACTACCAATTATTACTATTTGTTTCTAACGAATTAGGATATATATCGCCCGCGCCGTACATTTTGTAATTTATGTGGTTTTACCTGGACACGGTTTCCTGTTTTTCGCTTCAAACAGAAAGAAGACTTAAATATCGTCATGTTTACAAATAAAAATAATTCATATTATTGTAAATAAAAATATATTTTCTTTTATATATATTTTTTTACCTATTTAACTACTTCCGGGTGAAAAGTTGGTAGGATTTTTGCATATATTATCTATAAATATTCCATAAGAATGAATACTAAAAAAATCTGGCTATTATAAATTAATGTTTGACGCAACCGTATCTTTACTGTACTACGTCGCGGGCCCGCTCGGTCACGCGCCCGACCCGCAACCGCTCTGTGTAGGAATCAAGCTTAAACCATAGCCTTGTAAATTTGTTTATACCTTAATAAACTTGAAAATGGCCAAAACCGGCACCGTGGCCACAACCTGGCGGGGCATTTGCCCTTTCTACGTTAAGATATTAGGGAATCAAGTAAATAGAGGGCTAACTACTTATAATGACGCAATGAATAATTGTTTAATAGGTAGCTTAGCTAATAAAGCTTTATGATAAAATAATAGTTATAGCTTTTATCTGTTTGGCCTGATAGTTGACTGGTAGAGAATGCCTTCTTGCATTAATAAATAATAAGTATTTTTTTTTCTTTAAGTACCCAAACTTGTACAGTTTCAGCACTGCAAACAATGAAAGTAACTAAGCAGAAAGAAGAAGTTAAGAGCAATCACATCAAATCCCACGTCTGTACATGATACAGTAACGTCTGAAAATATGGATACATTTAATGTGTCAAAAATATGTAGCCACGACTCTATTACCAAGGTGTAAAGTCTGTGCTACATGTTTATGCCACATTAAATGTATCCATATTTTCAGACGTGACCGTACATTTAGGTGCTACTTATTACTCTGTTGTAGATATAGACGAGTATGTCGCCTCTGGTAAAAAGAAACGAGGCCTTTGGTCAGAATCGAATGTGCGCGCAGCAATGGACTCTGTTTTAAATAATCAACTGACCCAACGACAAGCAGCTGAACGTTACAACATACCCCGAGTAACACTCAGAAATAATTTGATTTCCGGAAAATCGACGAAAAATCTAGGAGGACCTAAAAATACTTAACAAAGGAAAATACAATACAATACAATACAAATATTCTTTATTGCACACCTCAATAAAATAGAACAGTACAGTACACAGATTAACAGTAGAGGTAGGTCAACAGGCGGTCTTATCGCTAAAGAGCGATCTCTTCCAGACAACCTTGCGGAAATCTAGTCGAAAATGGTTGTATGAGTAGGTGCAAGGCAAAAGAAACAGTGAAAATCCAGTAAACAATAACAAAAAACATAAAATACAATAACTTAATGTATATGTATACATATACAGCCTTGGCCAGAAGTGTTGAGCATACCTCTTTTTTGTTTACAATTTTGATGTTAAGTATTAATTCCCTATCATAACAATGTAAATGTAAATGTTATATTTTATTGATATATCTAGAAAACTTCACTTAATAATACTTTCAAGGTACCTATAAAATATGAAAAGTGGAGGTCCCAAAAATGTGAATTTAGGTCGGTGCGAAAAATTGCAAATATTCTATGCAGTTACTACTCACTTCAACAAAACATGCCTGTTCAGTTTGAATTAATTGATAAAATAACTTCAAAAAAGATAGAAACGTCGGTCTAAACTTTCGAGTTTTGTATGAAAATCGCCAGGGTGCTAAACACTTCTGGCCAAGGCTGTATATACACAAACTAGCTTTCCGCCCGCGACTTCGTCCGCGTATAATACGGTTCCTCATACAGAGTTTCATATTCAATTGTAACTTCTTAACTAACTTTTGTTAATCCCCGAACCATCTTCTTAATCTATTTATAGATATAGCTATTTTGGCGAAAAAACGGGTAACGTAGACATAGTTTCAGTTACAAATAAGTGTTAATATGCAAATAATAACGTAAATGTATCCTATTATTTGCGTAACTTCTTTGTGTACTATATTGTGGTGGTTTTATTTGCCGATACGCTGACCAAACTATTGTCAGTGTTCACTCTGGAACATGGAAATGGAGCGGAAATATGAACAATAAATTCCTAGTAAATTTCAATCCAAAAAAATAGTAAATCTCTATACAAACTTTCAACCCCTTTTATATTTTTTTAATTATAAGTAAACGTACGAAGTTTCAAATCTCTGACTCTAAATGTTAAACCCCACCGATACAAACGTTTAACCCCCATTTTATCCCCCCTTAGGGGTTGAATTTTTCTAAATCGCTTCTTTATTAGTTGTACAGATTGTAAATGTAACCCGTCCTGCAAATTACAACTCTGAGGTGGAATTTTGAAAAACGCTGAAATTAGTTTTTTTGCTTAAAAGTTAGTAGCTTACAAACGAACTTTCAAGTCTTGTCACAAAAAAAAAAATCTGTATAAAACCTTTTTACCCCTTTTTTACCCTGTTAGATGTTGAATTTTGAAAAACGCTGAAATTACTTTTATTGTTTTTTAATTATTAGTAAACGTGTGAAGTTTCAAATCTCTAACTCTAAATTTTAAACCCCACCCATACAAACTTTTAACCCCTTTTTTACCCATTATTATTCAAAATCGCTTCTTGTTAGTTGTACAAATTGTAAATTTAACACGTCCTGCAAATTACAACTTTCTAGATTCAGTAGTGAATCATTTTTAACGCTACGCCAATGCAATTAAAAATTACAACTCGACTAAGACAATCGTAAAGAACTTTATCTTCACTCACATTGTAAGTCCTCTAAATCGTGTTCAAAAACGGTAGGCAATGGTTAGCATTACCACAACCGATTTTACTATGATAAGCTTTTTATCTGTGGCAGTAACGTAATTTTAACTTTACATGCTCATATATTGATACGTTATGAGTTTCAAATTCGAAACATCGAATTTGATAACATAATGTAAATCCTGTCCTCCTTCCTGACCACCGGCACGCGCCCGCGCGACCGCCGGCACAATCGAGTTGGCCACGGCGGTGCAATGGCGGGCAGTCTATGGTTTCCGAACACTTCATTTAGGATATATATTATGAGTAGATAAAGCAGTGTATGCAACTGTACGTAATTAGGCCTTATTACGTAACAGTTACATAAACTACTATTAAGATAGATACGTTGCTTATAATTTTTTTTTTGCTGTATGTATTTTAATATTCCGTATTTTTTCATTAAATTTTAAGACCAGACCAGACAGAACAACCAATCAATATTTATTTTTAGAAACAACCTAACAAATGACTCTAGACTCAAACGACACCAAATTCAGAAAGACGAAAGACGCAATTAGAATAATTTCTCTTTAACCCAACTAATTCAGAAAAAATCTTAATAGTGCCATTTATCTTCATGGCACAGCGCCATCTATTGGTGGATTTGTTTTTATTTGTTGTGTTGTCTGCTTATAAAGTAGTTCAGGATGAACGGGTCTTATTTAATTTAGTACATACACCTTTTTACCCGACTACAGCAAAAGTCAAAAGGTACGGCTATAATTTTTAAATTTTAGCAGAACCTCTAACGCCATCTTATGTGGAGTAGTGTACCTAATAAATGAAAAAAGTATCGGAAAACGGAAAAAATCTATGTACATAATTAATATATTACTGAGGTTGAATCTTGTAAAATTCCGGCAGCTTACAAAGAAATCGACGTGGACGGAAAACATCTTCCTAACAATGTATGGTAAAAAAAACTATTTCAACAAACTAATATTATTATACTTACCTACTAATACCAAAAGATGAAAAATAATTAACATCCTACACGGTCAATATGTAATCTCAATGTAAATGTTTTAAAAACGTTCATTTTCTCTACTTAATGGAATACAATCAACGGCAAAAACATATTTATGATAAGACCAGTAACGCCATCTACTGGGGAGTAGTGAACCTAATAAGTGAATAAGTGTTAGAATACGGAAAGATCGCCGTGGAATTTTACAAAACACACAAAGTTTAAAGTCTCTAACACAAAATAAAAATTTCTCCAATACAAACTTTGCACCGTTTACAAAGTTTTAAGTCTCTAACTCTAAAATAGAAGTTTCTCCCTTACAAACTTTGCACCCATATTTTACCCCTTTAGGTTTAGAATTATGCAAAACGCTGAAAACACTTTCTTTGGATTTAAGTTCGTACCCTTTTTACGAATTTTTAAGTCTTCAGCTCAAAAAAAAAATCTCCCATACAAACTTTGCACCCCTATTTGATCCCCTTAGGGGTGGAATTTTCAAAAGTCCCGTCTTATCCCTTGCATACGTCATAAAAGTAAGGTCTGGACCAAATTTGAAGTTTCTAGTTCCAGTAGTTTCGGCTGTGCGTTGATGGTAGATCAGGACTTCTTCTTTTATACACAATAAAATATAAAATAATCAATAAACATATATATACTACATACACAGAGTAAATAAAAATAAAATAATAAAAATACAGTCAGCAAACATTTGTGTTAAGGGAGAGATAGGCAGGGCTTGTAACCTGTATTATGCTCCATACTAAAATACCGGTTTTTATTTTCGTTCTTTCGTTTACTATTTCATATTTAATTAAAAATCTTACAATATAATGTCATAACACTCATAACCAAAAAACAATACGAGTTCTACGTAAAAACCATAAAATATGTAAACATATTGGGTTATTTCGGGGCTTTTTGCGAAAACCGGTTACACGCCCTGGAGATAGGTAATACTCCTTAAGGTGATTTTTGATAACAGTTAGGGATTTTGCACGCCTAATCTCTAGAGGTAACGAGTTCCACAGGCGTATAGCCTGGGTGGTAAAGGAACTATTATAGACTTTTGAAGAAGAGGATGGGACATTTAGAAGCAAGTTTTGGGCAGATCTAGCCGAACGAAGGTAACTGAAACGAAACTCTTTGAGGTAATGGGGAGTTGTGGGCTTAATTAGAATACTGCACAGAAGGGTCAGAACATGGGAGTTACGACGAAGACGAATAGGGAGCCACTTGAGCTTAGCCCTGAAGTGAGAAACATGGTCATATTTGCGTAACTCAAAAATGAACCGAATAGCGACATTCTGGATGCGCTCAAGCTTACTAAGTTGCTCTTGGGTGAGGTAAGTATAAGATACATCAGCGTAATCCAGGATGGGAAGAAGCAAAGTTTGACTTACGCAATTTTGGTTGCAATGGGAAGGAAATTACGTAGTCTCCTAAGGGAATTTATTGCAGCAAACATCTTCCTACTTACTTCGTTTACCTGGGGCACCCACGATAAGGTTCTATCCATCATGACGCCGAGGTTTTTAACTTTTTGTGAATACGGTATAAGGACACCATCAAATTCAATCGGAGGTAGGTTATCAAAGTCAATTCCGCATATTTGTCTGGGACTACCAAAGACAATGGCTTGAGTCTTAACAGGATAATAATTTTTTAAGCTTGTTTTTATGTGTAAATACATAGTTATGTTACATTAGAAACAAACGTTTCATATGAAAGTTGTGATTGTTTTATTTGGTCCAAATTTTAACTACGCAAATTTTTTCTACACGCTACGCTCGTAGCCCGTAGCCATGTATTTGTCGTATGTAGCATGTAGTAGCTACGAAGAGAGAACCCGGCAGTCGGGTTCCTGGTCGTGAACGTGTTAAATTATTCAGTTTTGGTAAAAGTAATTAGAAAACAGGGTAATCGCTTTGTTGCCTGCAATTAAATGTGTTTATTGTTCACTATTCAACGCCTGCATTGCAAATAGGGTTGCCAGATCGACTGACCCTATTATCGGGAGAATAAAACAATTTTTCGGGATTTTGGGACTTTAGTTGGGAGAAACAAAAATAAAATGAAAATAAAGTAAATACATTAAAAACAACAACATTTAACATTATTATTACTTATACATAGTCCGCTACCGATATAGATGTCTATATAATTAAATACTATAAAAAATATCGGCCAAGTGCGTGTCGGGCCACTCATAATGGAGGCCCGTAGCTTCAATGATACCAAAAGGTCGTATCTGCTTATGGAAGAAGTTTTTTAGAGATAACACAAAAACGGTTTTTTTTATTAATTTTCAAAATATATTATATTGAAAGAATATATATAGAAAAATGTATTTTCTTTTCTTGGACTAACGATACTAAAGTTAGAGTTGAGGAGATATAATTTTTTAGACTTTATAAGCGATTATTTTGAAAATATACACTTGAACAAAAAATGTTTTAGAAAACCTAAGAGTAATTTTTAAAGCCCTATCGATTGATGTGCAACAAGTTGATATTTGTGAAAAAAAGTTGACATCTAGTTACATTTAGTGCCCCCCTTACTACAAAACTAAGTAGCGGCATACAAAACATACCTCTTAATAACATACGGACGGATAGACAGAAGGATATGACAAAACTACCTAAAAGGATTTCATTTTTGCCACTTTGGCTGCGAAGGGAATCCTAAAAAATTACAATATTTAACAAAATATAAAAAGTACCTAATTTATTTTTAGCTTGCCAGTCTTGCCACATGTATTTTGTGTCGCTTTTCACAGATTTAACCAAATTTTGTTATTTTTCACTATTTATAGAAGACTCGAAATTCAAACAATTTCCCTCAAAATTGAGTCGAATTATTAACTCTGCTTTTATTCATTCCATGCACGTTCGGTTCCTTTCGTTTTTTTAGAGTTCCGTAGCAAAAATGGCAAAAACGGAACCCTTATAGTTTTGTCATGCCCGTCTGTCCGTCCGTCCGTCCGTCTGTCCGTATGTCACAGTCATTTTACGCGAAAACTATAGACGTATCTAAATAAAATCTAGGCATAAGGTGTATTTTGTATGCCGCTATTTAGTTATGTAGTTAAATTGCAGAAAAAAGTATTTTTAGAGGGGGCGCTCCATACATATAACTAAATTTCAAAAAACATTTTAAATCATATATCAACATGTTGTACATCAATCGGTCTTTAAAAATAACATAGAGGTTTCTTTGAACATTTTGTAATTAAGTAAATATTTTCAGAAATAACCGCTTCGAAAGTCAGTAAAATTGTCCCCGTCCCCCCCCCCCCCTGTAACTTTTGAACCGTAAGTCCAAAAAATATGAAAAAAATTGAGGAGATGCATCTCATCACATACTTTCCACCAAAATTGTTTAGAACATTATCGGCTTAGTCATTTTTTAGTTATCTTCAAAAAACTTCTTCCATAGGCATCAGATACGAACTTTTGGTATTAGTTTGATTCTTATTCCATTGAAGGTGCGGAACCCTCCATTATGCGTGGTCCAACACGCACTTGGCCGGTTTTTTTGTATATATTGTTCAGTAAACTAAACATTCTTTCACAATACATAAGAATTCCTTACTGGAATGGATAGCACGAAACACATGCCCCAGGAATTCAGAACTAACTTAATTATTGTTTTATAAAATGAAGTTGTTTTTCCGGGAGATATTTTAGTTTGTCGGGAGTCGGCAGGACACACAAAAATTCGGGAGAATCCCGCCAAATCCCGACCGTCTGGCAACCCTAATTGCAAATCGGACTTCCACACGTGATATATTTAGGTACTACATATTAGATTTTTGTTCTAGTTTACGATAACGATTACGATAACTTTAATATACGAAGTTTTTTCATGGATATTTACTATTGTAACTAAAATCTAGTTTTAATATTAATATATAATAAGATAACCCCCTTTTCCTTATTTATCGAATGTTCTTAAAAAAAAGGGTCTCGAAAAAAAAAATCGAATTTGTATGTCTTTTTATATTCAACCTCATACTTTTTTCTAGAATATACATACAATATATTATTTTTATGTTTCCAGCTATAGCCTACCAAAATGGAAAAAACCGGCGGTTATATTACCAAAACTTCGTGTTTATACCTCATCGGCAATCTTTTTACAACAATATTTTGAAAATCAGATGGTATTGTCGTCTTCAACGTAGGGGTTGCAGGGCTGTTGTATACACATTGAACGATAAAATTTTTCGCGTTTCTAATTTCGGCCTCCTAGCCCAGTCGGTAGTGGCCCTGCCTACGAAGCAGGAGGTCCCGGGTTCGAATCCTGGTCAGGGCATTTATTTGTGTGTTTATCACAGATATTTGTTCCTGAGTTATGGCTGTTTTCTATGTATTTAAGTATTTATTCATATTTATCTATTATATATATCGTCGTCTAGTACCCACAACACAAGCCTTATTGAGCTTACTGTGGGACTAGGTCGGTTTGTGTAAGATCGTCCTATAATATTTAATATTTAATAATTTAATATTTAATATATTTAATATTAATATTTAATGATCATAACCATGAGGCACCTTAATTTATTAAATACATTACAAGATAATTAATTAAAACTGGTAATTATTGCAATTGATTCTACGAGACAGGCCTAGTGTGGTGGTCATAGGTAAATACGGAACCCTAAAAAATAACTGTATATACTGTTTTGGCAAATAAACTATTTTTATTAAACTTATTTCATTTTTATTTATTTATTTTTATTAGACGTATAATAAACTTGAACTAAAATAATTATAGTAGTTTAGCGAACCGTTAAAATTGTGCCATTGAAATTAATTACCTACTTAACAGACGGAAAGTTTAGATTTTATTGTTAGTGGTTCCTTTTTCCTATATTACGTCCAAATTGCATTGATGATGAATTACTATCATCATCATCAAATATTGAGCATAACGTATGACGCCGCTTAAGTATTTAAATTAAAACGCATAACATTGGTGTCAAATACATGCACACAAATAAACTTTAAATAAAATTATTTATTCCGTAACTTAAAGTCTGTTTTACTGTTGCTGTCTTAGCAAGTTATCTCTTATCTAATTGTACTAACGGGACTGGATAATCGCTTTGTTGCCTGCAATTAAAATGTGTTTATTGTTCACTATTCAACGCCTGCATTGCAAATCCGACTTCCACACGTGATATATTTAGGTACTACATATTAGATTTTTGTTCTAGTAATATACGAAGTTTTTTCATGGATATTTACTATTGTAACTAAAATCTAGTTTTAATATTAATATATAATAAGATAACCCCCTTTTCCTTATTTATCGAATTTTCTTAAAATGAAGGTTCTCGAAATAAAATAAATATTTTCGTATTTGTACGTCTTTTTATATTCAACCTCATACTTGTTTCTAGAATGTACATACAATATATTATTTTTATGTTTCCAGCTATAGCCTACCAAAATGGAAAAAACCGGCGGTTATATTACCAAAACTTCGTGTTTATACCTCATCGGCAATCTTTTTACAACAATATTTTGAAAATCAGATGGTGTTGTCGTCTTCAACGTAGGGGTTGCAGGGCTGTTGTATACACATTCAACGATAAAATTTTTCGCGTTTCTAATATTCATAACCATGAGGCACCTTAATTTATTATATACAGATATTAATTAGTTAAAATTGGTAATTATTGCAATTGATCCTAGTGTGGTGGTCATAGGTTTGATTTCTCTATGTTAGTGTATTCTCTTTTCTTGTGTCATAAAAAATGTTAGATTTAAGTACTTAGCATTTAAGCTTAAATTGATGTGGTGATGTTTGTAGTTTATTCGCAATAAATGTTTTTTCTTTCTTTCTTTCTTTCTAAATACGGAACCCTAAAAAATAACTGCAAATAAACTATTTTTATTAAACTTATTTTATTTTTATTTATTTATTTTTATAAGACGTATAATAAAATGAATCCTCCTTTTTGTAAAGGGTCGGCAACGCGCATGTGACTCCTTTGGAGTAGCAGGCGTCCATAGGTTACGGTAGCTGCTTACCATCAGGCGGGCCGTATGCTTGTTTGCCACCGTCGTGGTATAAAAAAAAATAAAAAATAAACTTGAACTAAAATAATTATAGTAGTTTAGCGAATAGTCAAAATTGTGCCATTGAAATGAATTACCTACTTAACAGTCAGAAAGTTTAGATTTTATTGTTAGTTGGGGAGTGGTTCCTTTTTCCTTTATTACGTCAAAATTGCATTGATGATGAATTACTATCATCATCATCAAATATTGAGCATAACGTATGACGCCGCTTAAGTACTTAAATTAAAACGCATAACATTGACATCACAAACTTTAAATAAAATTATTTATTCCGTAAGTCTAAGAGTCTGTTTTACTGTAGCTGTCTTAGCAAGTTATCTCTTATCTAATTGTACTAACGGGACTTAACCGCGTATATAATTTTAAAATTACCTTCGACGTTTCGAGGACGACATTGTCCCCGTGGTCCCGAAGAAAGACTGGCTCCAGTTGACATCAACATCTTCTAGCCGCGCGAGTTTTTCGAACTACCCGCACTTGGTCTTGATTATCAACTTGAACGTTTTGCACACTAGGGATATCACTCGGTCGACACATAACACTCACAATGTCCGGCTGTCGAACCGGCGGTATTCGTTGACGCCTACATTCACTAATGACAGGATTCCATGTAGATGAGATCCTAAAACCATCGTCCCGATTCAAATTGCTGTATTTTTTTATTTCAATGGCTTCACGAACTTTTCTACTATAAAACCGACGATCCGTAGAAAGGATTTTAATATATATATATATATATATATTACACAATCAACGATGAAATTATACGCGTGTCCAATTAACAAAACCAGGAGGTCCCGGATCAAGCAGGATATTCGTTTTCAGCGTAGAGGTTGCTGAGCTTTTTTGTATGTATATAACCAACAACAATTACTATTGCCAATTATACGCCCCTTAAGTAAAAAAACCAAAACGCAAAAAATAAGCTCGATTATTATATTAGAAATCAGTCAGATACGATGGGTAGGTGTGTATTTGTTGTTTTCTTGTTTTTAATTTTATCCTAGTTAATAACAATTCATAAATCCGAAATTGTAGATGTCGCTTTAAAAAAATTTCAGACATTCAACTTAAAATTGATAGTTCCGAGAGCAATGTGAATGTGATACCTCTATAGTTGCAGGCGTCCACAAGCTACGGTAACTGCTTATAATCAGACGAGCCGTATTCTAGTTTGCCAACGTCTTCGTATATTAAAAAGAGCCTATAAGATTTCCCTATAAGATGACTTTAATTTACAAGCATAGTAGTTCTTTATCTTGAGCATTGTGATAAATATACCATTATATACATAGAAGTTACTGTATTTCCAGGTGAATATTACCAAGTATACGGGGAAGGAAAATCCAAGCGACTATTTTACCAAAACTACATATTTACTCCGCATTACAACAAGATGGTAGACAACGCCTTGAAGACGAGATGGTACTGCCGTCGCCAGCACAGGGGGTGCAGGGCTGTAATTTATACGCTTGAAGAAAAAATTATTAGCGTCAAAAATGAGCATAATCATGATGAACCTTGAATTATAAAAAATCCGTTTCCCCAATTCAAAGTGTAAAACGAACACGTAATTGAAGATTTTATCTACACCCATATCATAAATCCTCTATTCTGCGTTCGGAAACCGTATGTAATTACCACCATTATTGTAACCAGTAACGTAACATCAGTGTAATATCAGTAACAGTGTGGTAAAAACGTATGAAAATTCATTACCACATCGATATAACGGTAACGTAATGAAAATCCGTCCTCCTCCCCGACCGCCGGCACGCGCCCCTCCGACCGCCGGCACAATCGAGTTGGCCATGGCGGTGCAATGGCGGTCATTCTAATGGTTTCCAAACACGTCATTAAGGATTTATAATATGTGTGTATTAGATAAAGCAGTGTATGCAACTGGACGTAATTATGCCTTATTATTATTACGGAACAGTTACATAAAGTACTATTATGTTTGCATTGATGAGTGTAAGTTACTATAAAGAATTGGTTTTAAACTTATCGTTCTCTCTTTTAGGTATTTTCATAGTTCATATATGTAAAACTTTGTTAGGTACCTGTAGGGTCAGGTAAAAAGTGTATGATTGTAAAACTTTAAACAAATTGCTTTCTTCGGAACGAATAAAGGACACGTCCGTTTTAACCGTAGTTTATGCTAGACATATAAGGTATTGTTTTCTTATCTCCTTTGACCAAATAGATTACTGATTGTTATACGTCAAATTATTGCTTCTAAGGCGTGAAATACACACAAGCGGCGTAAGGCATAAGGCGTAAGGCATAAGGCATAAGGCGAGGAACGGATACGGCGCGGACGCGATTTAAATTATATAGAAGAGGTGAGGAGACGGCACGATCGGTCATTATACAGGCTGATTTTGTTGCGATAGCATGTCTTCCTCTTCAGATGAAGAAGATGCGCTTGCTTTGCTGCAACTCATTAATGTGCAGAGGTATAGAAGATATTGGATCCACCCTGTGTGGAAATTATCAGAAGAGCATAGGTATTTTAAAATAATGGAAAAAATTACATGAATATCCTGATTGTACATTACTATTGCTAAAGTCGTAAAGAGCCGGATATTGATAGACAATTTCTCAGAACTGTGTATTAAATTCTATATTATCCCGAATCTTTGTTGCTGATAAATAATACTCGTCCTAAACAAGGTGTAACATTAACAAGAATGCTGGTAATCCGTTTAAGGGCATAATAGGTATCGTATTCTAATTATTAAAAACTAAGAAAAAACATTTTTTACGCGAAAACGAAATTTGGTTTTGTATGGATAGTCGGCCGGCTAAAATGACGTGGCTCATACACGTCGCTTGAGTGTAATTTAAAATACGTCTCCTTAGTACAGTCACGTCTGAAAATATGGATACATTTTATGTGACAAAAATATGTAACCACGACTCTATTACAAAGGCGTAAACAAAAATATGTAACCACGACTCTATTACCAAGGCGTAAACTCTTGGATACATGTTTTTGTCACATTAAATGTATCCATATTTTCAGACGTGACCGTACATTTTGTATACAAACGTTTTGAAGCGGCATCGTGCCTGCGCTGCGTCTGTGCCTTACGCCGTTTGTGTGTATTTCACGCCTATATTAGTTGTTCAAGTAGCTCAACAATTACCACATGTTAGTACATGTGGTGATAATCGCTAACTTATGCCTCCACTCTTTACCACCACTTAGGGGACACGTGCAGGGTTGTGGTACGTATCTCCTGCGGACGCAAGTAACATTCGTCCCCCAAGATAATTCTTTGGTTTAACGCTATTGACTTACTTACACCCGACAGCCACCCAAAGGGGACTGAGCACTGGGACAATAACTTGAGACTGACAGAAAAAACACAACAATTGAAATCGCCTCTCGTTTCGACGTTTATTAAAGTTATATCAACGTGATAAATTGTCAATATGATTACTTATGGATATAAGACAAAGTTCTAAGGTTTCTCCCTAAGGTAGGACTCCACTTTAATCCTCTCCGCTGCTTACCCTTTTAAGTAACAATGACTTAATATTTATCTCTTTATTTCAGCTGCATTATTCATCACGTCACGCAAAGGTCTCCGCCAGATCCTATACCAGGGCTATAAGTTTTCGACGCGGACCAAGCGCGGCAACACACCTGTGGTCATTTGGTTTTGTTCGTCGCACCACAACAGAGGTTGTCGAGCTTCAATACGTACTCTCGAAGATTCCATCATCTTTGATAATGCTGAACATAACCATTGAAGAAATAATAAAGTGCTAGTTTATTGGTAGTTTTACATATACTAGGACTTTTTTTGGAAAATCCATTATATTCTGTAAATGAATGACTTTGACATGCAAAATTAGAAACTAACTTTAAATATATCTTGAAATTGTATTTATTATTGTTATATCTCTAATTGACATGTGTGTATTTTTTTATCTGATATTGTATTTCATTATTTATTTTTAGTTTTTATAGTTTTGTGACATTTAAATGTAATTAAGTAATCAATCAATAAAATATGTTTAAAAAATATTAAGTAAGTAAGTAAATAAATAAATAAATATTAAGTAAGTAAGCTCAATAAGGCTTGTGTTGTGGGTACTAGACGACGATATATATAATATATAGATATAGATAAATACTTAAATACATAGAAAACATCCATAACTCAGGTACAAATATCTGTGATAAACACACAAATAAATGCCCTTACCAGGATTCGAACCCGGGACCTCCTGCTTCGTAGGCAGTGTCACTACCGACTGGGCTAGGAGGCCGTTAATAGATTAGGCTAAGACCATTTTGTACTTTAATTTATTATTATGAAATAAATCTAAATCTAAAATCTAACTAGGCTTAACGATTTCAAATATGTAGACACAATTATGAAAGTACAAGTGACCAAGAACCCACTTGGTATTTTTTTTATTTCGCATGACATTTATTTCAGTTTATATTTATTTAGGTAGTGTATTTCTTCTTAAAAATACCGCGTTTAAATATTTAATTAGGTACTTTAATTTATTCTCCAGTTATGTGCTTTTCAGAGTCTTGAGCCGTTATTCATAAAAAATTCTTACGTTTGAATTTTTGACATCAATAAAATGCATCCAATCCGTCCAATCCGTAATTCAGCCGGTTTTTTTAGGCATAGATTTTCTTCTGGGTCGGTGAGAGCAGCTACCAGATCCCGTGTTGCTACGCGAAAATGGTATTAGAAGACCTTTCCTCAATTTCAAAATAATGAAGATTGGTGTTTGCAGATTTTGGAAAAAACATAAAAAATTGCATATGAAAAATAAAAGTTTTCATATTCATACAAAATTTCTACATAAAAAATCTTGATTTGTGGCTTTTCTTGCCGGATTTTGCTTCCATACAAGCTTTTGATCTTCGATAGGAATGGGATCGATTGGCATAAAAAAAATGACCCTTTTCTCGCATCCTGTATATTCTTTCTAAAATCTGTGTAAACGCCAATCTTATTTAATTAAAAACTGAATTCAGGTTTCCTAAGATCATTTTCGCGTACCAACACGGAATCAGGGCAGTCTCGCTGACCCAAAAAGAAATTCCATCCTGTATATAAGCTTTTAGCGTTATGTTTTTACTGATATTTTAGTTTTGTTTGTATACTTAAATAAAAACCATTATACCTGCTTAAAAAAAGCCTTTTATTTAAAAGTTATAATTTTTATTTGCAATTTCCATTTTATGTCACGATAAGTAATAAATATTACCAGTAAATAATTAAGTTACTAACCCCCTTTTAGTTTAGAAAAGAAGTAGTAACTGTAGACGATCAATCACTTTTTCACAAATTAAAGTTTAAGAATTTTCTTTTACAGTTAGAAATCGCTGCATTGGTTCACGTAAAAAACAATCTCTTGAAGAGAGAAGAGAAAGAAAAAAGTTTGCTGAGCGTGCAAGACTAGCGAGAATCAGAAGCGATCCAATACTGCTTAAACAGTACAGAGAAAAAAGAAGGCAGATATATCATCAAGGTAAAGCGGATGGAAGAATTAAACCGATATCTAAATTGCCAAGCAACGTTCAAAAAAGATTAAGAAGAAGAAATAGGGAGTCTTGTGCTAAATACAGGAGAAAAATTAAGAATAACCTAGTTAGAAAGTCCGTATTATCGTTGGGTTCTTCGTCAGATGAAATCATTACGCCTTAATACCGTGCTTTTCAGAAATGCTTGCTTGCTTTTACCAATCTAAATAATTAAAACTAATTTGTCGTCAACTGTAAGTTTCTTGTTCATAAAAAAAATTATTAAGAGCATGTGAGGTCATCTTAGGTTAAGAGTTAATATATAGGTAATTTACGTTACGGTTAGTCTATTTATAAATAGTTGAGTTACTTAATTAAACGTTTTATTGCAAATATGTTTAATTGTTATATGCCGGCAGGCTGGTTAATAGTAACCCGGAAACATCGGAATTGGTACTTTTTTGTGCTTTCGGCCAATTCTATTTTTTTAAACTATTTTTTTCGGAATCAGCAACACTTTATGAATATGTGCCATTGGCCTAATCTTTGTATCACGTAACGTAGCAGATCTTGCGGTCCCCGCCCGTACTAATATCACAAATTGCTCCTAAGTACCTGGTACTCTGTTAACATTCTCGGGAGTTCGTTAATATATATTTAATTTAATTTGTGCAACTTCGTCGGTATAGAAGAATGTTGAAACTAACCTTAAATTTAGACAAAGCATTTCTAAATGGAGCTGTACAATATTAGGTAGGTACTTTAGAAAACCTCATCATTTCGTATGATTTTAAGCTAACATGGTTATTAACGTTATAACTAGGTACTATTAGAAACTGAGTAATTGAGTATTTACCATTTACACCTGCATGGGCCATCACCGCGAAGTAACTCCAATACGTAATATAGGTACCTAGGTGGTAAATAGCCTATATACCTGATTATTTTAAGTCTAAATCATTAATTATAAATAATTATTAAAACTTATTTATTATAAAAAAAAATGTATTAATTATTTCTAACAATCATTTCTAAGTTCAACACGTACAACAAATGATGTAAAAAACGTTGTTGAAACATTTTTTTGTGATGCATTACTAAGTTGTACTTTTATTTCAAGACGGTAATCTGACAGCTGCTGCCATACATTGGATGGCAAGCCAAACCACTTTGTATGGCAAGATCTATAAGAGTTTTGAATTAAAAATACTACTTTACAATCCAACTTTCCTCGGGCGGGGTATAAATTGTGTAAAGGCCGTGCCGGGATAAGCTAAGTGATTCTGCCCCCTTCGAGGATAAGCTAAGTGATTCTGCCCCCTTCGAGTTTGGTATTGTAATTTTTATGGAGGGTGTGGCTCTACAATAGTAATTATTTTGCAAAGTTTGAGGTCCCTAAACTTTATAGTTTTTGTTTAAAAAAAAAGAAATACAATTTTTCTTCGATATATATTTTTTCCAGCCAACCGATTTTAGCGCGCTTCACATGTATTGTACATTAACTAAAGGTGATTATATGACATAAATTATATTTTCATTATGTCATAGAAAAAAAATGCTGACTGAACTTTTCAGTTTTTTTTATTTACTTCCACGTCAGAGACAGCCCCAATTTTTTTCCAGTATACACCCATTAAAGACCTATAATATGTATTTTTTTTTCAAAATTATAGTTGAGGGATAACATGGAGATATAGTTACACTATTTACATACATTTTCTCATTGAATATTAGGAGATGACATCCCTAAGAAATTCTTTGTCCCAAAAGTTGTAGTGAAAATCACTACAAGTCTATACTACTCCTTGATTCTGTCATAGCTGTCAACCGCCAAACATGGCGCACAAAATTTGTTCTAGATGTCACATGAAGGAGAATACACAATAAATAAATGCATTTTCTATAATATTAAACGAAGAAATGTGCGTGTTGCATACTAAATACTGGCCACTTACATTTCATTACGTTTAAAAACAAATAAAAAGCAGGAATAGGAGTTTATTTGTTTGCCGTGTAATTAATGTAAATATTAAATATGTTTCGTTACGCACGATAATCGCCAGATGTTTTTTTGCTGCAAAACATGTTTTTATTTTATTGGACGGGTATGTTGGACTCGTGACCAAGGGCCGACACTACCAACTAAACCATCCTCGGTATGCCCGTAGTGCAGCGTCGGTGACGGTGACACGGGATCACGTAAGCATTCAACCGCGAACACCGCCTGCTGCGACAGCCGAAGCTGTCCCCGCACCGGGGCCGAAGCCCCCGGAGCCGAAGCTCCCCTTCCCGACATCCAGCACCGGCTTGGTGTTAACCCCCGGTCCGTCATCATAGGCCCTCTGCCTAGACAGGTTACGGGGCCGCAGTTTTATACAGGACAGCGGCATTCCTGTCCCTCGCCCGAAGGCCCCCTCCAGCCAACAATCAGGAGTTCTGTCCCTAAATGAGAGATCTCCCTGTGCGGAACCCCCCATCTCCCCACACAGGATATTAGCAGCACTGGTAAGTAATCCTTGGGGTTCACCTAGAGATCGCTTACCGATGCCCCTAGGATGCACTGTCCAGGAACCCTTCCCTTTCCCCGGATTAACCGGATCAGGAAAGAATGAGAAGGGCCCTGGCTCTCGAGGAGGTTTCCTGTCATAGCACCCCCACTTAGCTTATCCTGGCACGGTCTTTAAAAATTGCGGGGTACTCTTTTTACATGAAAAAATTTTTATTGGATGTCACAGGTCGCACGAGAAGAAAACGACGAAAACTAACTAGAGACGAATATCTAGAAAGGAAGAAAATGGCAGAACGTCTTAGAAAAGCAAATATAGCAAACAACCCAGAACTACATGAAAAATACAAAGAAAAGGACAGGCAAAGATACTATAAAAGGAAAGCTGAAGGAAGAGTAAAACGGCTTCATGAAATGCCCAAAAAAATGCAAAAAATTATGAGGCATAAAAGCAGAATTAGCAGCCGAAAACATATTTTAAAAAAGAAGATACAAAAGGGAATCTCCAGCTTAAACTCACTAACATCAGAAGAAGGATAAATACATTACTCCTTAATCTCGTATATTTACTACCTTTGTTTTTAGGGGGGGTACTCCATAGATGTAACTTATTGTTCAAAAAAATTTTTTTACCAACTATCAACATTCAACATGTTGCACATCAATCGATAGGTTTTTAAAAATAACATTGAGGTTTGTTTAAACATTTTTTGATTTCGTGAATATTTTCAGAAATAATAAACCCGAAAGTCTCAGAAGTTTTGTCCCTTTCCTCCCTATAACTTTTAAATCGGAGATCCAAAAAATATGAAAAAAAATTAGAAGGTATATCTTTGCATATTATTTCAATAAAAAATAAGGTTTAAGCTTTTTCGAGTTATCTCCAAAAAAACCTTTCATAGGCACGACAATTGATAATTATTTTTTCTTATTACGTTAAAGGTACGGAACCCTCCATTATGCGTAGTCCGACACGCAATTGTCCGGTTTTTTGGTATATTTTGTTATAATTTTTTTACTCCGTTTATTTGTGTACGGTTACTATAAAGTTTGTCTATAATTCTTGTAAAAAGTGTCGCCGAAAACTTTCATTTTATGCTTTATACTTGTATATTGTTTGTTTGTGTGTAGGTACCTATTTATTATAAAAATATTGAAATTTTATAAATAGGGCCAATTTGTAAGAACTAATCTTGCGAATATAGTATTTATCGTCGGGCAGTATCGGATTTAAATCGTAAATAACGTACACAATGCTATAATGTGCCGAAAAATATACCGTTATCTAGAAAAATCGGTAGACCTTTGCCTAGCAGTGGGACAATATTTGGTCTTAGATAAATAAATAATAGTTTTAAGAGAAAAAAATAACAAGAAAAGTCTTTACTGTTTAACTTTTCTATTTATTTTCAAGTTTGGCTAAGTAAATAAAATCTTCAACAAAGTGGCAAGGTGTAATTACAAGAAAAAGATGTAAAGCTTTCATTGAAAGGTTTTTGTATCAGTATTGGTAATGCGGATATTTAAATAAACTCAAAAGTATGACACATGTGTCAAAAAAATGTCACATGCAGGTTAAATTATATTTATTCAAAAATGTCCGGCAAGGTTGACTTTTACGTTTAAAAACTAGGCGGCGAAGTGCCAAGTTTATGGTCAAATAATTATTAAAAAGTTACGGAACTTGCAGGCTCGATTTCGCGACATAAATGTTGCATACAAATTCCATTTTTGTCGAGGTACACACTTTTTAAAAAGTTCGACAGCCATACAAAAATAAAGGCAAAGGTCCTAAACAGCCAAAACACAACATCGGTATTTGTTATTTATAATGTTGGTACCGCGACTTTTTAGTTATCTCAAATAGCTTACGGTAAATTCAGGAGAAAAATACACTTCAAACTTTTTAATAAAAAGATATAATGGCGGCAAAGCTGAGCGTGTACCGCGAACATAGAAAATTGTAGTTTCGAATAAATCTGTCTCTCTCACTCAAAATGAGAAGCGATGGACATAGAGATAATTATAGGATTCGAATCGAAATTCGATGCTCGCGGTAGTGGTCATTCTTTTAACCTAGAAGTTATCCTGAATATATTATTTATGTCAATATTGTTTGTTGTTCATCAATGTTGGCTGTTTTGCATTATTTTTGAATAAAGCACTATATTGGACTCGGCGTGAAGGGCCATTGCTGGCTTCGTATTAAATTAAACGGACTCCTAAAGTTGTCCGTTTAAACGTAATACTCAGCCATCAATGTGCTACTTCACCTCCTCGACAATAATGTTCAGTTACTTTCTATGTTCAATTTACTAACAGAAAAGTATGTAATGAAATTTAGCCACGCTATAGCACATTTTTTGTTTTAAAAATCCTTGGTTACCCTAGTGTCGTTTTTTTTTTTCAATTTCCTGGCACGACGTCAGTCAAATAAATAAAATGTTTATTTTGGGTGTTAATTTCTTTTTTTCAGACCAAAAAAAGAAGAAAAGGAGAAAACTGTCTAGAGAAGAAGTTCTACAAAAGAAAAGATTAGCTGAACGTGTCAGATTACAAAAAATAGCAAACAACCCAGTACTCTATGAAAAGTACAAAGAAAAGCAAAGGCAAAGTTATTATAGGAGGAAAGCAACTGGGAAAATAAAACCGATTCACGAATGGCCACGGAAAATACAAGAAACAATAAGGGAGAGAAACAGAAGACATGCTTCAACACACTATTACAAAAAGAAAGCTCAAGGAAAAACAAAATACTCAGCATCGTCTTTTAGTAAGAAAAAAACACCGAGAGGGAGTAGTTTTCGACTGTCTCGTTCGTCATCTGACAATGAAACAGAAGAAGAATTAATCGTTTCCTAAGTGTTATAGGTATCGCCAACAAAGTTGCGGTGAATACATTACGTGAGAACTGATTGCAAAAAGTGAATGTTTGAAATGAATGTAAATGCAACGACATATTTTCGAAAATAAGGTTAAACAAAAATATACTTTTCATTCAGATACCTCTTCATTTAAATAAAACTATTTGAAACAGAAAATGTTGTGAATATCATTGCGAACAGAAAATTATATAATACGAGTGATCTGATCTATAAATGAGATAAGTATATTAAATAAAAAAAAACTTAAAGAAATATCTAAAAGAAACTTTGTGTCAATCTTGCAGTTCACTGTTCTTTTTATCGGTACGAAAAATCAGTACATGACGTGTTGTTTTGTGCGTGACTTCATCTCTCATGATGATACCTATAACTAAGTAACATATAATAAGGTTGTCCATTCTTTTGTATGTCGTTTTGTTTTCATACAGTGGTACGTTAGTTAAAACTAACAGAGAGCGGCCACAGGCGACTTTCTCGCGGACAACTTTTTCGCGTAAAGCAACACAGGGCCTAAAATGCGGCCTGGTTAGTGGGTACCTAAGGTTGATACATAGTTTTATTATTTTTATTAATTACTAGCTTTCCGCCCGCGACTTCGTCCGCGTATAATACGGTTCCTCATACAGAGTTTCATATCCAATTGTAACTTCTTAACTAACTTTTGTTAATCCCCGAACCATCTTCTTAATCTATTTATAGTTATAGCTATTTTGGCGAAAAAACGGGTAACGTAGACATAGTTTCAGTTACAAATAAGTGTTAATATGCAAATAATAACGTAAATGTACCCTATTATTTGCGTAACTTCTTTATGTACTATATTGTGGTGGTTTTATTTGCCGATACGATGACCAAACTATTGTCAGTGTTCACTCTGGAACATGGAAATGGAACGGAAATAGGAACAATAATTCCTAGTAAATCTCAAACCAAAAAAATAGTAAACCTCTATACAAACTTTCAACCCCTTTTATATTTTTTAATTATCAGTAAACGTACGAAGTTTCAAATCTTTGACTCTAAATTTTAAACCCCACCCATACAAACTTTTAACCCCTTTTTTACCCATCAAGGGGTTGAATTATTCAAAATCGCTTCTTGTTAGTTGTACAAATTGTAAATTTAACTCGTCCTGCAAATTACAACTTTCTAGATTCAGTAGTTAAACATTTTTAATGCTACGCTAATGCAATTAAAAATTACAACTCGACTAAGACAATCGTAAAGAACTTTAAGATAGGTACTTTGCTTATAATTTTTTTTGCTGTATGTATTTTAATATTCCGTATTTTTTCATTAAATTTTAAGACCAGACCAGACAGAACAACCAATCAATATTTATTTTTAGAAACAACCTAACAAATGACTCAAGACTCAAACGACACCAAATTCAGAAAGACGAAAGACGCATTTAGAATAATTTCTCTTTAACCCAACTAACTCAGAAAAAATCTTAATAGCGCCATTTATCTTCATGGCATCAGCATGGCATGGCATGGCATTATCTTCAGCGCCATCTATTAGTGGATTTGTTTTTATTTGTTGTGTTGTCTGCTTATAAAGTAGTTCAGGATGAACGGGTCTTATTTAATTTAGTAAATACACCTTTTTACCCGACTACAGCAAAACTCAAAAGGTACGGCTATAATTTTTAAATTTCAGCAGAACCTCTAACGCCATCAAATGTGGAGTAGTGTACCTAATAAATAAAAAGTATCGGAACACGGAAAAAATCTATGTACATAATTAATATATTACTGAGGTTGAAACTTGTAAAATTCCAGCAGCTTACAAAGAAATCTACGTGGACGGAAAACATCTTCCTAACAATGTATGGTAAAAAAAACTATTTCAACAAACAAATATTATTATAGGTACCTACTAATACCGAAAGATGAGAAATAATTAACATCCTACAGGGTCAATATGTTATCTAAATGTAAATGTTTTAAATACGTTCATTTTCTCTACTTAATGGAATACAATCAACGGCAAAAACATATTTATGATAAGACCAGTAACGCCATCTACTGGGGAGTAGTGAACCTAATAATTGAATAAGTGTTGGAATACGAAAATATCGCCGTGGAATGTTTCAAAAAACACAAAGTTTAAAGTGTCTAACACAAAATAAAAATTTCTCCAATACGAACTTTGTACCCCTATTTGATCCCCTTAGGGGTGGAATTTCCAAAAATCCCGTCTTATCCCTTGCATACGTCATAAAAGTAAGCTCTGGACCAAATTTGAAGTTTCTAGTTCCAGTAGTTTCGGCTGTGCGTTGATGGTAGATCAGGACTTCTTCTTTTATATGCTTAGATGAGACCAGTAACGCCATCTACTGGGGAGTAGTGAACCTAATAAGTGAATAAGTGTTGGAATACGGAAAGATCGCCGTGGAACTTTTCAAAAAATATTTAATAAAAACACACGTAACATTGTATGATTTCCTACAAAAGCTAATCTTTGGAATATGATGTGATGTAAAATAGCTAAGGATACGTTATGCACGCCCTAATGTTAAAGCCCTTTAAGTGATATATATCAACGAGTGAAATTTATATATACATATACATTTATGTGGGAGTATATAACCTATCTATAGCAAAGAAGCCTGTGTTGCTATATTAGTTTTAAGAATACTTTACCAATCATAAATTTTGTCGCATGTGGAGTTTACCTTTAAGTAATTATTACACTGTTCTCAACATACAAGCATGTGAATTAAAAATAAATATTGGTGTAAATAATTGTTGGTAAACCTTAAACAATAAAAAAAAACACAAAGTTTAAAGTCTCTAACACAAAATAAAAATTTCTCCAATACGAACTTTGCACGTTTTACAAAGTTTTAAGTCTCCAACTCTAAAACAGAAGTTTCTCCCATACAAACTATGCACCCCTATTTCACCCTCTTAGGGTTAGAATTTTGCAAAACGCTGAAAACACTTTCTTTGGATTTAAGTTCGTAACCTATTTACCAATTTCTAAGTCTTCAGCTCAAAAAAAAAATTCTCCTATACAAACTTTGCACCCTTATTTGATCCCCTTAGGGGTTGAATTTCCAAAAATCCCGTCTTATCCCTTGCATACGTCATAAAAGTAAACTCTGGACCAAATTTAAAGTTTCTAGTTCCAGTAGTTTCTGCTGTGCGTTGATGGTAGATCAGGACTTCTTCTTTTATATGTTTAGATAAACTTTAGTGAGACATACTGACACTATAAAATATAACGGTTACAGTCACGTCTCTGTAGTGTAGTGCTTTAAGGTTGAGTTCTAGGCTCTACGAAACATGTTGCGCGAAGTGACCAAAGAGAAGTGAGTGTAACCGTTATTTTTATAGTATTTATATTGTTGTTTAGTTGTTTTGTTGAAGCTCGGTATGCTATTAAATTTTTCATATTGATTTTAATGAATAATTATGATATAATATATTCCTTTCTCATTGCCTAGACCGATTTTATCTTATTTAAAGTCATACAATGCACGTATCTAATGATGGTATCGAAAATTTAATGTTAAGACACTATTCCTTACAGACTACCCACCACCACAGTATATAAAGTCATTACGAGGCAAGCGTTTAATACTGTTCAAAGGCTACACTTACTTCGAGTACCAAAACGCTCGAGGTCCAAAGCGCCGTTGGATATGCTCCACACACTACCCTAAAGGATGCAGGGCCACTATAATGATGATCGACGATGAGGTCATAACGATTAATGACAATCATACGCATGAACCGAAGAAAACGTACCAAGAGGGGTGTTTAGATGTGTAGGAAATATATCATACCGGTTAACGACAAAAGCATACAAACATAAAATTTACGTTTATGTAATTTGAACATACCTATACTATTAACTTAATTATTCCACCGTTAGTTGAACTAGGTATCCACTGCATCGTATGTCGATTGTTGTTCCAATATATAAATAAATAGTTAATTGAGCTCATACATACTTATAGTTTAGAACATTGTCATTTGAAAATCAGATAAGTACTATGTAGGTTTACAAGAATATTTATTTCTTGTCAAATTCAACATTACAAAATATTACCGAGTTGGCCGAAGGGTGTTGTGTTTCGGCAGTTCCGGGGCACTCTACCGAATCCTACACCAGATCAGACGGCGCAACGGAGCCACGCAGTTACGTCGCCTAAATAAACTAGTTATAAATATTTTTCTGTATATTTTTGTAGTTCGCAGTGCATTGGTTTTATTACTGTAATACTGTGTAACTTATTTGAATAAATAAAATAAAAATAAATAAAATAAATTACATATCCGCATTCAAATAAAACCCAAATCACAATAATATCACACTAATAAATACAAAATATGAAAATCTAACCATTAACTATTTTAACATTAATTAAACACAAAACTAAGCATACCGATATGAACATAACACTACTATGTTAGTATAGAATTTAGAGTATTAAAATTCAAAGTGCCTATTACATTCTCTAATATATGTTAGGTTATTAATCAATTATTTCTACATTTTTAGTCTCCTGCTTTTGTATTTCTTTGTCACTGCATCATTTAGCTATGTAAAGTGCCTATTAAATCTCTGTATACGTTAGGATGATTCAATTATTACAACATTTTTATTCTCCTGCTTCTGTATTTCTTAATCACTGCATCGTGTATTTTAACTACATATTATAGGCAACCATTTTACCTTCTTAAACCAAAGCTCTTATAGCTTTCCCATTGTTTTGTATATCTGCTTTTTTGTAAGTATTTTACTATTTTGTCTATCCTGCCAAGGGCTTTCTACTTAATTTTGAATAATGCTAACAGAAATCCTTATTTCAGTTACATACATCACCTCAAGAAGAGGGAATCAACTGCTTCTCCTCAAGGACTACACGTACTCAGCCACACTTAAACGCTCCACCCCTCCCAAAATCCGGTGGATCTGTTCTACACACTGGTCCAAAGGTTGTCGAGCTACCATAGTGATGTATCACCAGGAGATGGTCAGCGTGAACGATGCTCATAATCATCCACCTTCTAAAAGCAATAATATGCTTTGTTTTATGTAGCGTTAACTACTTTTAGTGTATTTATTTGTGTAGCGTGTGTTTACGTAGGTACTCCTTAAACTGCTTTACCTATCCTCTTTAGATCTGTTCTATGTTAGTTATTAATGTGTGTGAAATGTTAATGCAAATTATAAAGACCTATTAATTGCACCGTTTTAATAAGATAAACGTGTTAGTAAATAATTTGCTTCATCTTCTATTAAACTTTAGTGTTGTCTTACCTGACTACCACTTTTCGCATCTGACCGCCATAGTTCTTTAATGAAATTATTTTATTCATTTTGTAATAATTATGAAATAAACTCTTGTTCTAGGTATAACAATGAGCTTTTTTATCATGTGCATGATAAATGTGGTTAGTATCTATTTGCTTGTAAGTCATATAAAAATCCACTTTTTTTCAGTAACATTAATAAATTCTAGAAGAGGAAATAAATTGCTACTCGTGAAGAACTACACATATTCGGCTACTCGGTCAGGCTCCAATTCATCGAAAAGCCGATGGGTTTGTTCATCACACTGGTCCAAGGGCTGTCGGGCTACCGTACTTCTGTACCAAGATGAAGTGATCAGCTTCAATGGCACTCACAATCATCCGCCTTCGAGAAGCGTCACCTCTTAATGTTTAGAAACAGAGCCTGCTTGGTATGCCGCGACAGTATCTCGCGCGCCAACCATCGCTTTCTAATCTGCGTTAATTATTTATGGTCTTGTATCAAATTATGTCTGGTAGAGATCGCTTTTTAGCGATAAGACCGCCTGTTGTTACCTAGTTTTTATCACTGTATCGCTGTATATTTTCCTCTTTTCTCATGTGGTGCACAATAAAGAATATTTATTATTATTATTATTAATTAATTTTTCGAGTATTAGTTATGTGACTAATTGTAACCGTGCTCGCGTACCGGGGCCAAAACCATCCGACGGGTGAGAATTTTGAGGGGCAGTGTACTTTCTGACCTCGCGGCCTCGTTGATTGGAAAAAATCTATTCTTGGCACGACGGCAGAAATAACCCATAATTATACATAAGTAATATGTAAGATTCTTCACTAATATTGAGTTTTGTAACATAATTTCTGTTTGAATAAACTTTTGTGTGTGATTACAAATTCAATAATTGACTTGCTTTCTCACAAATCCAACATTATATAAACATGCTTATTATATACCTATTTTAGTATCTGGCCCATGGCTGCCAAATGCCTTTCGTAGTAGTAGTAGTATTAGTCAAACACTTTATTGCACAAAACAAATACATGACCAACAAAAATATAGTGAGTGTGTACAAAGGCGAACTTATCCCTTTAAGGGATCTCTTCCAGCTATTCTTTAAGCAACTGAGAGAAATCGGCCAGACATGGTAAACAAAGATTTGTACATTACTTGTACACGACGGCAAAACTACGGAGAAGTTACTAAACCTAGATACTATAGGTAGTGTTAATAAATACGTAACGTATTGGTATAGATTATACAAATAAATACATCAAATACATATCTATAATTATAATAATATACATACATAGGTATATATATATATATAACATAATATAACCGCACACGGTGCAAGGTGCCGCACAAGGTGGGTTCCAATAGTCATGGGTTTGAAAGCCATAACTTTTTCAATTTTAGCCTTCAGCGACGCCACTGACTGGCACTGCCTCAGCGGAGATCGCAACGCGTTCCACAACTTCACAGAGTATACCTTAAATGACTCGACGTATGATTTGTGTTTATGAGGAGGGATGGCAAGAGAGAGATCTGCGCTAGATCTCAGCCGATGGTTGCTTCCATCCGCCAAAAATCGGAAGCGCTCTGAAAGGTAAAAGGAGACATAAGGTATGCAAATCTCTACGGCGACGGATAGGCAACCACTCGAGCTGAGAGTGAAAGGACGAAACGTGGTCAAATTTCCTCAGGCCAAATATATATCTAATGCAGACATTCTGCAGACGCTCCATCTTGTCTAGTAGTTCTTCATTAAGATCGAGGGTCGCGATGTCCCCGTAGTCCAGAAGAGGGAGCAGAAGAGATTGAGCTATGATGACCTTCGTGTCGAGTGGGAGAAAATTTTGAAGACGTCGTAGAGAATGAAGGGAAGCGAAAAGTCTTGCTGACATCGGCAACATGGGCAGACCAAGAAAGCGTTTGATCTATGATAATGCCTATTTAGTTATTTTAAATTTAAAAAAAAAAGGTCCTGGAGTTTTCAGAGTTCTATGGTCATTTTTAATTTTTTGATTGGACATCTGTTTCAAATTTGTGGGATATTCCACTATATAAAAAAAAATTAACATCAATATGCTTAATTACAAAGAAAACTAGTCGTATAACGGGACATATAACTTTTTACGAAGTAACCCATTTTCAAAGCTTTTGAAGCATCCGGAAACACTATCTAATAATCGCTTCACTTTACAGTTCACTTCATCACTTCAAAGAAAGGCAACCAACTGATCCTTTTCAAAGGCTACACGTTCTTTCACTACCGTCGTCCCACAAGAGATACCAACATTCGATGGAAGTGTTCAACAGGTGCCAAATATAAATGCAAGGCTCGTTTTATAGTGGCCGACAATGTGATCGTGACTTTAAATGATTATCATAATCATCCTCCGCCTGATTTAAGGAACTGGGGTATACTTAAATAGATTTTAGGTTAATATAAAATATTAACGCTTGCTCGGTAACTTGTGCGTGCTCGCTGCGACGCCGATGTGTCAACAGTCACTCGGCTATTTTACTCTATCGTCCGAGTGGCATTTTGCTGTCTCACCACTGTACTCGGTAGGTGTAACCAGGGCATAAGTATGAAGATGAATTCCCAGAACATTCGAAACATGTCATGCAATAGCGAGTTTATTTATGATTCATCCTAAAATGCAATGAAGGTGGCGGTGACATTTTTTAAATTGTTATTATTTATTTCATGAATTAATTTAATAAAATAGCACACCGATCATATAATACTAGGGATACACAATCAGCCCAAAAAAAAGGCCCTACAATAGTACCGCAAGAACGACTCGTGCGGTACTTTCTCTGATTACGGTATAGGACTGGCCGGTCACAAATTTTCACGAGCCATATTTTCAGTAAATCTTGTTTGAATCTGTACCTCCTTTATATTGTTGCTCGAAGAAATAATGACATTAAAACGTGAGTTTAATCGTATATGGTAATATCAATGTGACTCAAGATAGTTAACATTTTAGGTTTCCTAACTATGAAATTTGTTCAATGAACTAGATTTTAAGTAGGTAAAAAGTGTATCCAAAAAGCACATTTTTGGCACTTACAAATATTAATGAATAAGCTTATTTTCTTTTGAAGAATATAAGGAATTGAATTAAGGCGGTGGCGGTATTGATTTAAAAAAATATGGCAGATGACAAGACAGATAACCCAAATGAATAGAACAATAATAAATTACTAGTACGAGGTTTACAGCTAGAAGAAAATAAATTGTTGATGCCTTGAGTGAAGAAATTTTAGCTTTCTTTATAATAAAAACAATTTGTTAATTAAATGTTTTGTTTCATTTGTTAAGGCTAGAAGAATATATTTTCGGTTGTAAATTGTATAATCGTTTTAAGTAACTTTTAGACTACTTCCATTTTTAATGCTTTTAGTGGAATTTGTGACCTCCGCGAAGGCAGACGCCTACTCAAACACCAGGGCTACACGTTTTACCAGGAATACTTATCTACTGCCGGTGTCAAAGCTCAATGGAGGTGTTCCACGCACTGGTCTCGCGGCTGTCGCGCTAAGCTTAAGACGGTTGCCGATGAGATCGTGCGTACAAAAAACGGCCATAACCATTCACCATCCTGGTTTTATAGCAGGAGCCCATGGGAAAAATAGTTAAACAGCTCATGAGGGATAGTAATGAAGGGCACACTGTTTTGTGTTTGTGAAACTAAGAGAGTGCGGTGCGATTGAAATGAGGTTTACAACTGACGTTTTCTCACAACATAGTGCCTCTGGCTTAGGTCTACAAGCCTCAAATGCAAAGTATTGCTTTCCGTGTCTTGATGCTATTGTGGAAACATGATACTACAAAGCTACTAGCGCCAAGGTGTAATTGGCACTTTCAGTTGAACAAGGATATCCAGAAATATTACAATTTTATTTTGATTTTAATTCTTTAATCCTTTTTAGGCTTAATCCATACTAATATTATAAATGGGAAAGTGTATGTGTGTGTTTGTTTGTTTGTTTGTTTGTCCGTTTATCACGGCAAAACGGGGCGACGAATTGACGTGATTTTTTAAGTGGAGATAGTTGAAGGGATGGAGGGGATGGGACTTCCCTAAAATGGGGGGTGGAAGTTTTTATGGTTTGTTACCCTGAATTTAACGAGAGCGAAGCCGCGGGCAAAAGTTAGTGTTCTAATATAAGGCGCCCTTTGTAATTAGAATTTCTTTGTTATCTTCATTTGATAATTTTACGTACTCCGAGAATTAACAATATCTCTATCATGGATCCAACAATGTGCGTGTAAGCCACCACACATTCGCTGCGATTATTGCTCCTTCTTTTTTGTTATTTCTTTATATTTTGTTAAGTTGTTGTAACTATGCTAAGCACTCTCTGCCAAGACTTTGATTGTGTTATGTAATTGCATAAGTTTTATTTAAATTTGCTTAATTATCGGACTCACTATTGTAGTGTTATGTGTGGTATGTCATTTTTATTTGCTTATTCTGTAGTTTTATTGTTATTGATTTGATTGTGTTTGAATTTTGCAAGTAGAGGAACCTACTTGGAAAGTTAGTAATGTATTTGTGATAAAACTGCATTCCTAATATAATTTATGTGACTGATTTCGTCTAAGCTCGCTCTTTTTTCAATTGAACCTGTTTCGTTTTATAACATAAATTGTAATGATTCTTAAGGTTTTTGGCTTCTAAATTTTAAAACTGCACTTAAAATGCTTATCGTTTTACAGCAAAATTTGTCCTTAACAAGTTCAACCGGCAGCTTCTGCTATACTAAGGTTACTCTTACTACAAGAAGAGAGTAAACAATCAGAAAAGCTTCTGGAACTGCTCGACACATGCTTCAAGCGGATGTAACGCAGCCATAGTCGTGGTTGAAAATGAGATCGTGTCTGTGAAGAATCAGCATACTCATCCGCCCTCGAACCGGAGCTAACATAATTGACGTATTCAGCACAATTATGTGCCATACCATCCATACCTGGAAGTAATCTTCCTTGGTATTGTGCATGTACATATTCTCTGCAGTAGTGCAGCATGGTCCAATATTACATCACTAACTTTGATTCTAGATTAACGTTTTTTTTTATCTTTACCGTCAGTCAATGGGTTGAAAATTTGCAGATGTGACTACTATGCGTGGATTTGCTAGAAACAGTCGATACACTGAGAAGTAATAAATAACAAAAATATTAATCGGAGCGCTAGTTTAATTTAAACCATCCTTGACCTTTTAACCTGCATCTTTTTGTAATATATTTAACACCACAACGTTAATAGCGTTGATTATAAACCTTTTACAAAGACCACAATTAAAGCTGACTGTTGAGCATATATCATAATGTACATGAGCGCAAAATATCCCTACGTTAATAGCAGTATTTGAACCTAATTTCAGTTCAAATCGTTACAAGTAATCGTACCAATGGCGTCCCCTGGTGCCTCTACAAAGGTTACATCTATCAGAAGCACTATGTGAAAGGCATCAAAACTCGTTGGAGATGCAACAGACAAGGTTCGCACAAATGCCGAGCTGTCATCTACACCGCAGGACCTAATAACAAAATTGTGACGCTTAAAAATGACCACAGTCATCCCTCAAAATATATTTTATAAGACACTTTTTGCCACTATTAACTTAAAGTTGTCATATTTATTCATTTGGATTTCAATAGCTATCTTAAGAAATGTATCATGCGAAATAGAAAACTTTTAATTTACGTAACCAGACGGTTTTTGATTCTTATTTTCTTTTATATATTTCTGGTTTTTGCTTTGGTTGAATGAGGAGCCAAACTAAAAGGTCGGGGCAGATGTCGCTACTGGGCACTGTACCTTGTTTACGTTTTGTGTGAAGTGTCATTGTGAGGAAATTTAGTCTAATTCTTGCGGTATAAGAACAAAATCTTCGGCTTCATGACCGTACGTGACCTGCAAGCTGAGTTGCAAATGAGGAACGCATCGATGGCAGGAAAAAGGCTGATTTAATACAAAGGTAAACACTAACAATATTTGAGGTTATGTTCTGTATTTTTAGCATTAATTTCAATTATCAAAGCTCACGTGCTGTTTTTATTTTAGATAAGAGGCGTATGATCGACACTAAAGCTTTGGTACACAGCTGGATATCCAGGGGGACCGTTCATATGCGTGCTCATCTTCTGATACTTACTGGGATATAAATGCGGATTCGTCGATTCTCAACATAGCAAGCATGAAATATAAGAATATTTTCAAAGATTTTGCACTTAACCAAAGGGATAACTCCTATATGAGTCTCGTCATCTTATCGTTATCCGACGGCACATTTACGTGTTTGCGTGGACAGTGTAAAGCCAATATGAAGAGTGTAATGTAACATATGTTGTAGAGCTCAGTAGTCACTAGAGCTGTGTCTCACGCCAAAATACAGGAGCCAATTGCCTTACAAATGTATGAAGCTACTTATGGATTGGACGCGCAGAAATGCATAATATTAATTTCTAAAGAATATCCATTTCTTGTCGCCTCACCAGATGGGTTGCTAAGTGAGGATACTGTTATTGAGGTAAAGGGTCCTGCATATGCTGCAAGGTACTGCTTAAGAAACGAGTAAAACGAGGTAACAGTATCATACCTAGAAAATAAAAATGGATACTTATTTAAAATTATGCTCTAATACAAGGAGAGCTTTATTGCAGCAAGATAAAATATTGCAATTTCATTGTCTACGCTTTCAAAGATATTACTGTTCATATCGACAGGGATGAGTCATGTACTAACGAGATGCTCACTGGCTCAATCGACTTTTGTGTTCATGATCTCTAACCACAAAAAATACATTAAGCTAAGCCACAAATTTCGTTGAAAGTTGTTGCTTCTGATTCATATTTGTTCTGTGTCTTAAACATATATTATGATATTTATGATATCTAACTCATATATATATATTATATATAAAAAGATTACTTGTCTTGAATAAAAAGGCTTTAGAATGTTTAAGTTTTGTTTTATTTATTTTCTTGTTCATAATGCATCAGCATCGTCATCAAGAATAATTGGTTTTCAGTAGACACTGCTGCCAAAGTAACTGATCTAATCTTAAGTGTCATTGAACTTAAAGATTGTTGTCAGACCCAAACACGCCGATGATTTATGAAAATTATACTTCACAAAAGCTGGAGAAAACCATTGTTCTAATGGTCAACTTGAGTGCTCTTTAAATGCTGTGGTTCCGTGTGTACACTTTGATCTAGAATTTTAGAACATCAATTTCCTCAGTAGTACATATGTCTTCTTCTCGCTTTACTTCAGTGCTATGGCTTACGGTTGGTTCTGTTGCTGTTCTGTGTTATATTGCTGTTTCGTGTTCTGTCACTTCAAAATCGTTAGTAAGGAGCTTTCTTTGAGTGTGTAATGCATATAACTTCTCATGTTCAAGAACTGCTGGTTTTCTTGTTTTATTTTGGTGACCCAAAATATGGATGGTACAGCCTATTCCTCAAAAAAATTGCGACTAGTTCAGCATCTGAAAGTTCAATAAGCATTTAAATAAAATGAAATGAGATCTGTTATTACTAACAAGGTAATGTTAGATATATTGAGTACCTATACTTTTAAGTACTTACAGATAGTTTTGAAGAAACTTTTAAAGGCTTGGCGTACAGGCACACAGTGAGCATTTTTCGTATCACTTGCCCTAAAGTTTTTAAGTGATACGAAAAATGCTCACTGTGTGCCTGTACGCCAAGCCTTTAAAAGTTTCTTCAAAACTATCTGACGTGTGCGCCGCGCCGGCGTGGCGTAGCCGCGCCGTGGGACCCACGCCGCCGCCGCCGCCGCGGATTTCAAAATCCACGCCGTTGGCCAAAATTTCAGAATGACAATTACCGATGAAGGAAAGTCAGTTGAAAATTTAACAACGTATATTGACGAATTAAACCATCTACACATTGAAATAGTTTGGGTTTGGTCAATTCCTTCTCTTTCGGGAGATTAATAAATGAGTATGATTTAACCACTCACCTAAGAAATATGAAGTCGATGGCCTTGTTAATAAGATTGGTAACGAAAATAATAAATCTGCCATCAAAATTGTACCACCAACTAAATTATCCTGAGAAAAGAAATGTTTTCGGTGGCAGGATTGATCCTTAATACTGAACAGTATGATTGGACCTACTGCGAGTCAAAAAAGGATATTATTCATCATCACAAGTCGTTCCCTCAGAGCTGAGGATCATGTCCTTCTGTTGAACACCAGGTTCCTCCATAGGCTTATATTATATCCCTCGCTAAGCGCATGGCTTCTTGCAGTTTTAATTGCATGGGTGCAGTAACTTGGGCACACCATCTTGCAGGGGGAGGGCCTCTTAGTCTTGTGCCTTCAACTTTTCCCGTCATGATGATCCTCTCCAGGTTATCCGAGGAGCGTCGAGACAGGTGTCCGAAGTATGTGCTCCTGGCACGTCGTATACTACCAGCGTTTTATGCGTAGCTCCTCTAGTATGGACTGAGTCATACGCATCGCAGTCCAAGGTATCCGTAAAAGCCCTCGCCAACACCACATATCAAACGCGTCGATACGGCTTTTCAGATCTGCCTTGATAGTCCAAGTTTCAGAATCGTATAGGAAAATTTAAAACGCCAGGGAACGCATAAGTTTAACCTTAGTCTGCCTCTGTATGCCGCGATCTCTCCAGATCCTATCTAACAGAGTCATAGCACCCTTCGCTATTTGAATCCTCCGGATGGTTTCACGTTCACACCTACCATCGCTAGATAGAAGTGAGCCGAGGTAGGTGAAGGCGCTGACGCATTCTAGTCTTTCAGTGCTAGGCTTCGTGGAGGAGACCGTTTCCGGTGTACGAACATTAACTTGGTTTTGGCATGGTTGACGTGAAGTCCTAATTCGATGTTCTCCGCATCTATTCGCCGGAACAAAAGACACATCTCCTCCTCATTGGAAGCCAAGAGCGTTATGTCGTCAACATAGCGTAGGTTGCTGATCGTTTTGCCGCCAATTGATATGCCACCGTCCCAGTTCTCGGTGACCTTACGTAAGATGTATTCGTCGTTGATATTAAAGAGCTTCAGAGACAATATACAGCCCTGTCTTACTCCTCTTTCCGGCTTGAACTGGTCCGACAAGGTGTTCCCGATGCGCACTCTGGCAGTACTTTCGGTGTACAAGTTCTCAATAAGGTGAGCTAAATGAGCAGGGACACCTATCTCCAGGAGCACGTACAGCATGTTTTTCCATCTAACACAGTCGAATGCTTTGGCGTATTGTATGAAGCATAGGACTAATGGCTTGTTCCACGACATCTCTCGATGATTTGGCGCACGATCAAAATCTGCTCCCGTTGTCCCTCGCCCAGATACAAAGCCAGCTTGCTCTGCAAGTATTTGCCGCTCCAGGAACTTAATCAATCGCGAATTCATGATGTAAAGAAATACTCACCCAGTTCTCCACACTTTGCAGCAAGTCTGGTGTAAGAACTGTGTACCTTCGTCACCTAGATTCTTTAGGAGACTAGCGCATATACCATCAGTACCGACGGCATTAACATTCAGACGTCTGATGGCGTCTTCCACTTCAGAAATAAATATGTTCGGCTCTAGTGGATGCACAGCGTCATTTCGCACTAAAAGATGAATTGAGATGATGAATAGTCTCTCCATCTAGCCAACACTTTTCCCAGGTCTGATAAAGTGTTTCCATTAGTATCCGCAATCTGCCAGCTTCTAGGTTTGTAGTCGCGGGTGAGAAGTTTGACTTTCTGGAACAAGTCTTTAGAATGGGCAGGTGCAGCATGGTTTTCGATTTCGTCACACAAAGCATGGATTGAATTATTCTTATCGTCTGCATTCCCTTTTCACGCAAGTGTGTAGCCTGCAAAGAGCTCAAAGAGGACCCAGTGTGTTGACGTTGAGGGACCTTCTTGTTCCTTTAGTCGTCAACACAGTGAATCCTCCTTTTACTAAAGGGTCGGCAACGCGCATGTGACTACTTTGGAGTTGCAGGCGTCCATAGGTTACGGTAGCTGCTTACCATCAGGCGGGTCGTATGCTTGTTTGCCACCGTCGTGGTATTAAAAAAAAAAAAAAAAAAAATATACCTTTTTGCTATGTCTGTGCTAAGGCCTTGTTGTTTGAGAGTCCTCTGTCGCTCAATAAGTTCCCCAGGTAGCATCAGAAATCCAGGGTTTCCGTCTTGCTTGGCTCCCAGGAGTGGGGATGACTTCTTTCGGTGTTTCAGACACAACCGCCTTGAAGCCATTCCATTCCAAGCCATCTTCAAAAGGATCACTTATAATATAACGTCCTTTATCTTGAGAGGCAACCTTCTGGCGAGCTCCCGCAAGACATTTCTTGGTAGCTGGCCTTGGTACACGCTTTAGATGGAGTTGGCTTTAAAAGGATCTTAATTTATCACAATTATGAAAAACATCAACATAAAAGCGATTTCCGAAAAATAGGCAGGACTGAAGTGTACTAGAAAAAAAAACACCCTTAAATAAGCAAAGGGTCTTATCCTTGTTCCTAAAAAGTTTTTGATATTTAACATATTTTTAATGCGAAACGTGAACCTTGCGAGTGTAGCCAAAAGTGACCTTGACGCCGGCGTGGCGCAGCCACGCCGCCAAAAATTCCCGGCGCGCCGCCGCCGCGGATTTTTATGGCGGCGCACACGTCTGTATAGGGTCTTTAGGAAATAAATGGGTTCCTCTATTTTTACATTTCACCGCACAACATTGAGGCATTCTTGATAAACATGGGAAAATATGGGAAAGTTTTGAATTACGAGACAAATATGTATGTGATTTGACAGTTCTTATGTCAACGCTGGGTACAGTTCACAATGCGCCACCTGGCGTGAGAAAATGGCAGTTTTTCACCCAATTGGTAAACAGTTGAGAGACAAGAATGGAAATGTTTTTTTTTTGGTTTCCAAATTAAATATTCTAAGTAACTTAGATTTACATATTTATTTTCATAATACAGGATATATTTTTTCCTCTGCGTTGAATTCTGGTCTAGCTAATTCAAATTTATTACGGATAAATATTTGTATCATATTTCAGTTCAAATCTTCACAAGAGACAACGGCATCCGCTGGCTCAACTACAACGGTTACATCTATCATGTGCATACAATTCACGGTGCCAGGATCCGCTGGAGATGCAGCCGACAGACAACACACAAATGTCGCTCCGTCATCCACACCATTGACGACGAAATTGTTTCTGTCAGGCATGAGCACACGCATACTCTTTGTTAAGAATAAAAAAGGTGTATTCTACAAGGTGCATGTACTATCGTAATAATTTTAAACAAAAAAGAACCGACTTCACATAACCTTCACCTTTCCAAAAGCAAATGCCCGAGCTACTGTAAAAAATACTGAAATCAATAGTAGTCTATAGAGGTGTACTGTACATACCTATAATATTTGAAAAGTTCCCTCGATTCCAACAGGATCCCATCATCTGATCTTGACCTGATGACCTGATGACTATGTCAACTATACCCTTTGGTTGGTACAGCGGAATTCGAATATTTAATCGGTGAACATACATAAATAAATAAAATAGCAAAAACAAAGATCCCGACGAATTCAGAACCTCCTCCTTCGTAATCTTGAAGTCGGTTGAAAAAAGTTCTTACTCGTAGTACTGTAAATGTAAGTAACTCTCTAATCTGTAACTCTCTAAAGAAAGAGAAGAGTGGTTGAATTCATTAATTTCTGTATATTTTTTTTGCACAAACTCTATATATCTAGTTTGACCTATGGACAATTTCAGTGTCACTTCTCTACTTAAGTAACACCCAGGCATTATGTTATGAATACATTGATTGCTTATTAATGTGTTTAAAAAATATTTTTACGTAACTGTTTTGTCTGTACGATGTTTACGACTAAGTTAGATCCAGAGTAGGCCAGCAACGCTTTAGTACACATTACTTTTAAAAATCGAGGGTAGTATTTTAATCGCTATTACTTTACTTATCTCATCTCTCCGCGCTAAACGCAGATATATAGGTATATGGATGCTGTAAGTTAAATAAATAAAAATTGAAAAAAGCCTTTATTTCGAGTCCTTAAAAAAATGTAAGTAGGTACATCTAATGTTATAATCTTATCTATATATTTCGTACTATATTGTCATTTTTGTATGGTTTCTATGGCAAAATGATTATAGGTAAATATGTCAAAAAATATCGCTCACATTGTATTTACAATTTCATATATTGTTCTATCTTCGTGACGGACCAGAACCCCTCATCGGGTGAAGGCCTCCTCCAAGGACTTCCAAGTTTCCCTACTTAAAGCTGTAAATTTCCAGTGTATTCCGGCTATTTTCTAAATGTCATCAGACCAGCGGCTATAGGTTTGCCCTCACGTCGTTTTCCTGGGGGCCCTTCCAGGTAGTGGCTCGTAAGGTCCAGCGAGAGTCTGGAGCTGTAACTTATCCAGTATCGAAAGTGTCACTGTCTGGTATCTTAATTTAGTGCGGTGATTAAATTTATTTGTTTAGGACATGTATATGTAACTTTAATTGAGTAATGCTTTCTTCACAACTGAAATTAAATATGTTTGCAGGCATGATGGCCGAGTTTATAGAAAATCATGGCAAGAGCAATAAACCACCAAGTAGTGTTTGGCAATACTTTCTGAAGTCCACAATTTATGAAACTGCAAAATGCAATCTGTGTTTCAAAATATTGGGAACAACCTGTGGGAATACCTCTGCTCTTCGTTCTCACTTATTAAAAATACATTGCATCGCCTTGAATACAAAAACAAGCACTGCAGCATTGTCTGAAAATTGAATGTCCCATAAAAAGACTAAAACAGAGCTCTGTTTTAGTCTGTAGACTAAAGCAGCAATTGCACGCAGACAAGGATATTAATGGTCACCCATTTAAAGTTTGTTTTTAGAGCGGGCATTGTCTATCGTTTTCAAACAATACTGTCAGAAGCATAATAATGCAGTAAAATGAAGTTGCAGTGAAGTGAACTTTGAAGTTGTAGTGGAGTTGTATCGGAATAAGTTTCAAGCAAACTCTTATATTTCTGATACAGACGTTCAGGCGCTAGTTGTATTGCGTAGTTGAATTAAGATCGTATCTAAACGTGTTTTAAAGATAGAATACGGCCCCATGATGTCTTTCAAATTGAATTCATCATAAAATGGCATTAGTTATTTGAAAATGATGCTGACCGTGGTAAATTTCTTACACGTGCTTATAAAAAAAGCCAACAATTAAACATATCGATATTTATATCTGCTGGCCATTTTAGCTATGTAATATATTGCGAACACAGTTGAATGACGCTACTTTAGACGCATTAATGATATTAATGATTTAAGTAAGACAACTTCGTATATTTCCTTTTAAGAAGCTGTGGTTTAATAAAATGAGTATAGCAAAAATAATTACGCATGATAATTTTGAATTTATCGTTTCGTCTAAAAAGTGTTCGAGGCGCTATTCAGTAACTGTTTCATACACTTCGGTCTACCAGGTGTTGTCGTTTTCTATGGGGAAGCCAAATTTTTTTTAGTGGTTTCGAAGTTGGTGCCATATTAAAAGTTGTTCAGTATCGATAATAGTTGCGTTTGCACACGACATAAAAAGGTCAAATACGACTTTTCGTGAACAAAGGATTTCCTTCGACCGGATTATTCCTTAGGATCCAAGGATGGATTTGAGAAGTGGACCCACGAAGAATTTTGATGCAAATTTTTAGGGGGGGGGGCTCTCAACTATATCTTGATATCTACATCAATTAAGCTATTAGGCCAAGTTTGGTATCGTTTTTGTATAAATCGGGGATGCTGAATTCATTTATGGTATAATTTTGACACATTTCCGAGGCAAAAACATGTAAAATAAAAAAATACTCATTTTGAAATTCCCTATTTCATAAGGAAAAAATCCATAACTTATAAACAATTATGCATCTAAAAAATCCCTCAATCAATCTAATACCTCAATCCTAGCGGAATTAAAAGTCCAGTGCAGCTTGTCAACCATCTGCCACCAGCGAATCCTCCAGTTCTTCGGACACGTGACCAGACGGAAGCCAAACAATTTTGAAAAACGCATTGTGCTTGGCCGCGTGGATGGAGGACGGGGGAGTGGACATCCACCGACCCGTTGGGTCGACATTGTGAAGGCCTGCCAAGGTTCCATACAAGCCTATCATACGAGCCGTAGAAGATCGTGCAGCTTGGAGTGCCTTGGTTACGAGAGCAACGACTTCATCTGATCGCGACCCTCAGCCATGAGGAAACGAGGAAGAAGAAGAGAAGTAAAAAAACTGTTGACGGTGCTAAAAATTGAAATGGAAAAAATCGAATAAAATTGTTTTTTGCGATCGTGGAGTGATAAGGTTGAATAAGAACAAGAATTCGAATACATCAAAAATCTTGGTGGCTCCACTTCTCAAATGCATCCTTAGGTCATAAGGAATAATCATGCTGAAGGAAATCTCTTGTTCACGAAAAATCGTATTTTTACTGCTATAACTGCCAATAAAACTTAATTAAGAAAATTGGTTCCTAATCACCGATTATGAATCATTCCGTATATGTGTCTAATTACTCGAACTTCTGTAATATTATTTCGTTCGGCATCTTTTGTTGCTGACTGTGCGTACCTAATTATTTAAATATTGTCATGTTATTATGTAAATGTATTGAAAAGTATATAACACTACACCTTAACACTTTGTGAGGTCAATTTATGTTTTATTAAGTAATTTAAGTAATTTGAATAAAATCCATCCTCGATTCTTCGATAAAATCACGATTGGTTTAAACAAGTATATTATTTAATGAAACGTTTGTTAATGAAACTTTAGTTGGTTTGCTAGATGTCGCTGCAGTTATTCATCATCATCATCATCATCATATCAGCCGAAAGACGTCCACTGCTGGACATAGGCCTCCTCCAAAGAGTGCCACAATGACCGGTCCTGCGCCACCCGCATCCAGCGGACTGCAATTATTGTGGAGGTACAACTAATATAAATGTATATATTGCATTTTAGGCGAATTCGTCACCCGCGAGAATGGTCTCCAATGGCTCCTCTTCAACGGTTACACCTATCAGAAGCACACGTCCAATGGCCTCAAGATCCGCTGGCGATGCAGCCGACAGGGCACCCACAAATGTCGTTCCGTTATCCACACAATTGAGGACGAAATTGTTTCTGTCAGAAATGAGCATACGCATCCTCCTTGTTAAGAGAAAAGGAGATCTATTTTCTGATGTCTACGGATAAATTCATAATAAGACCCTTAGGACCAAGTAGGTTACACACATATCTAATAAAGATCTGTAATTAGTTCATGTTTAATTTATTTTTTCTTAACGTATGTTTTAATTAATGTTTAAAAAAAATTCCATGTCTGATATCAGACAGGCAAAATTGATTAAAATACGAATGACGAAAAGGTAAGTTTAAATGACGTTTTTCGCGGTCGCCGAATAATAATTGGACTCTTCTATATATTATCATTTTATATGGGACAAAGTTACTCGCCATCGGGTTAAAGCAACTCGACTTTCAAGTAAAAAAATCGTTTTACAAATATCTAAACATATTTTTAAAATAAAACAATTAAAAACGGATTTTATCGCGTGTATTGAGCTTAAATTACATCCCGACGTTTCGAACACTTAAAAAATAAAAATAAAAATAATAATAATAATAATAATAATATCTACAACGCCTGCTGGAACCGGTTCACGGGTATCTATTAATGTACCCGTGAATGGGTTCTAGCAGGTGTATAACATAGCAAATTTCTCCAAGGGGCCTCTGCGTGTTGGATCTGTATCCCCACGCAAGCCTATCAAAAGACCGGGATGTAAAGGCCCGTGATTCTCAAAGGAGATACAAATAATAATAATAATTAATAATAATAAAATAAATTGTTTAATAATTTGTTTTGTAATAATAAATAATTTGTTTTTATAAAGGCCCCTCTGGCATGTGCAAACACTAAATTTGTTTAATATTTAATATGTGGGTAGGTTTGCATATTGTGATAGTTTTTGAACGGAGGTAATTGTACATTTTTCCTCAGTCGACCCGTTGACCACGAACGCTGTAAAGTGTTCGAAACGTCGGGATGTAATTTAAGCTCAATACACGCGATAAAATCCGTTTTTAATTGTTTTATTTCATGAATAACTATCGCGGCAACCGAAGACAATATTATATTTTTAAAACTTAGTAATTTAAAAAACTATGACGAAACGTCTTCTTGACCTCATAATAACTATTTTTACGTTCCAGTAATGTTCTTGCCATCGAAGAAAGGCCGACGACTCGTAATACAAGGATACTCATTCTACAAGCATATACTCGTACATAACACAGGAAAAACGAGATGGCGCTGCGCAATGCACTGTGGTGGATGTCGTGCAGTCGCCTTCACTGTTGGCGACGATTTAATTCATATAAAGAATCATCATAACCATATTTCACCTAGTGCCTCCAAAATGAACAATCACATCCTCTAATCTCTTATATGGTTAAATATTTTACTTAGGTATAATTTAAAAAATCGTAATTAATACAGGATATTTGGCACATGACCCGTCAAAACTTTTTGGGGTTTAGGTGGTGTCATACACAAAAATAAGTTATGGGGCTTCAAATTCAGATTTTGGGTAATTTAGGAAAAACAATCGTATCTCCAGAACCGTGGCTCCAACCAAGGACCAAGGTTCCAAGGACGGAAAGGAAGGAAATGACACCAACACCCCAAAAATTTTTGACGGGTCATGTGCCGAACATCTGTATATGAACGCCATATTTTATGTAATTGTGTATGACTGTAATTTTATTGAATTAAGTTTAGTGCAGCTGCAGCTGTTTAATCAAGAACTTCTCAAATATTAATGGAGTATTTTATTATAATTAAATGAAAAAACATACCTTAACTGAAATGCTTTAAAATTACTTGTCGTTCCAATTTTCATCTTAGGGTAAGTATATATTAGATTGTAAAATTTACTTTTGAATATCTTACAGGATATTTCTTCAAACGTTCTCAAAGAGGCAATCGCCAGCTAGTGTATCAAGGATACACCTTCAGTCCGCGACCAGTGAAGAATGGGAAGGTCAGATGGACCTGTTCTACCCATGGCTACGTCGGCTGCAGAGCTGCCCTGTATACCGTCGATGACGTCGTGGTGTCGGGGCATAATGACCATTTAGCGAAGTGCAGGCGTTATGATGACTATTTATAATTATTTTACAAAAATAATAGTAGATTACCGATGCTATTTTATTATCATTCCTTTATCTCTCATCAGACATCTCACTTCTTTATTTCCTATGAAGGGTTACAGAAATCTCAAACTTCACGTCCTAACCATTGCTATACCGTCATGCAATATGGAGTAAGTTAAATTGTTGTCACGCTTTTAAATGTTAGTACATTGTCAGTAGATATTTAATTCAATGGTAATTTACAAAAAAAATAACTGGATTTAAAGAACTAGGTTTAGAGTACCTGTACATACAGGTTGTAGCAAAAATACTAGGGATCCGTTTAAGGGCCTAATTGGTATCGTATGTGACTAAGAAAAAGTAGGAGAATTTTTTTTAGGTCGTGAAAATTATTTTATCTACACTCATATTGTAAGTTCTCTAAAACGTGTTCGAAAACTGTAGGCAATGGCTAGCATTACCACGACCGATTTTACTATGATAAGCTTTTTATCCGTGGCAGTAACGTAATTTTAACTTTTCATGCTCAATTATTGATGTGCTATGAGTTTTGATAACATAATGTACACCTGCACCCTCCCGCGCATTCGCCGACAGCCCGACACGCGCCCGCGCGACCGCCGGCACAATCGAGTAGGCCATGGCGGTGCAATGGCGGCCATTCTATGGTTTCCGAATACGGCATTTTAGATAAATAATATGAGTGTAGATAAAGCAGTGTATGCAACTGTACGTAATTAGGCCTTAAAACACTCGTGTGATCTTATTATGAAACTCACCTGCGGCTCGTTTCATAAAACCACACTCATGTTTTAAGGACCCTTATTACGTAACAGTTACATAAACTACTATTTCTTAGTATTTCATAATTAGAATACGATACCAATTATGCCCAGTTATTCTTGATAAATATAATATACACCTTGTATATTATATATATCAAGAATAACTGGTCACTTTTCATAGAAATTTGCATACCAGGTGAGTAGAGATTTCTCAGATCACATAGCAGTAGCTTAGCGATCATCAATTGAGCCTGGGGTCCACTTGGCACTATTTTTATGAAAGTAACTTCCCACCCAGAGGAGCAATTAGGCCTCATAGGGATTAGGTTCAGTTTCCTGACGAAGTTTTGCTTTACAGAAAAGCGAATGGTAAATATCAAATGATGTTTCGTAGATACATAAGCTCCTAAAAGCTGGTGGTACGAGCCGGGGTTTGAAACCGCGACCGCCGCCCACCAGACTTTACCGCCAGGCTACCAGCGCTTTCTGCAATAAATATCCACAAAAAGCGTAACCTTAATACACTATCAGCACCCGATTTGATTTGATATTTTTACCACTTTAATTTTATTTATCAATATTTTCCAGCGTATTTCAAACTGTCACAGAAAGGCAAACGTCAGCTCGTATACCTTGGGTATACATTCTCCGCTCGGCCAGAGAAACACGGGAAGGTTAGATGGTACTGCTCCACGCACGTTCCTCAAGGATGTAAGGCCTTTATTTACACCGTCGATGATGAGGTTGTGATAGCGAGCAATTATCATAATCATGAGCTACGGAGAACAGATTGTTCAATAAATATGAGTTGCGAATAGCATAAAATCCAATTACACTCTTAGGCCGTGGTCTCCCGTTCACATCGTAGGTGGCCCATATCGTCAGTCTATAGAAATATTGCCAATAGATTACAATGTGACGTCCGACGTTAACCGCAGACCACGACCTTATAGTAAAAAAATAACAACTGTATTTTTTACATTAAAACAGTGACAGTTCAAATTTATCTATGTTATTAATAAGATAAAATAAGATAATTTATTCCATAACAATTTACAATCATGTCGGAAATTTACATAAAATTACAATTAACTTATATAAGTTACAATTACAATAGGCATGGTGTTTTTTTTTTCATGTATGGTATCAATCGATTCGTTTTGTTGTGAGGATCAAATGTCTGATGCGGCCAATTGCGTTAAAGCAACACAAAAGTCAGAAATTAGACTTTAAGTCTGAGTTTTGCATTTGTTTCTCGAAACGCTCCTAACAAAATGACTTGCAAAAGTGACGTCACGATCATACAGTCGCCCTGTTTAAAGTATGGAAAAATTATGAAATTGTTATTTTTACAGTGAAATGTTGCGTTTATGTATATGATTTATCTAACAGTAAAATGTTAAAAATCGAATGGTATCATTGTTTTTTTTAAATTTCCTACTTTAAAAAATTTAAATTTTGAAGCATGATATCTTTGAATCATTTCAACTATAAATTTTATTGCATAATTCAACATCTGTCATCATCCCTATTCTAAAAATAACATGCATTAACTTAAAATATAAATAATAAAAAGTCCCTTAATCGGTATTCTAATTTATCTACATTATCTATCTAGACACGCGGCAGCGTGTCAAGCCAAGTTCAAGCAAAGGAACGGGCTAGCCAGCGCCAAGCGTATATTACACGAACCACTTGGTGCCACTTTTGCCCCTTCTATAACTCAAAACCTCTTTAACGTAGGGTCAGGGAGGGAACAGTCGCTAGGATTTTTTCAAGAGGCTGTAGCATGAAAAATATAAATCCCTGAACTAATTGTTGCAAGCACAGAGCACAGTGCATTATTAAACTTTCATATGTAGCAAATATATTTGCTGTTACTTTCACCAAAAAAGATATATCCATTCTTTTTTAGAAATTGGGAATCGAGCCACTGTGTACCCGTTGCTGTACACAGTGACTAGGACCCCCTAGTACACAGTGGTTCTAACAGTACACAGTGGCTCGAGTCACTGCGTACTACGCCCTGTACACAGTGGTTCTAACAGTACACAATGGCTACGTAAGAATCGAACCTAAATAAACTTTATAACAAAAAAATAATTTTGTTGAATAAAACGGTAATTAGAATAGGTAAGCCTAATTCCGGAATAATCGTTCCTTATTCATTCTTCATTTAAAATAGGTACTTACCTAATAAATGTCGCATGATTTATTCAATTTCATTTTGAAAATAGATGTCATATACTTCAGAAAAAGTGACCAAACCCTCCGGTGTCCGAGGCCAGATTTTTCCTGAAGTATATGACATCTATTTTCAGTTTATATATAGTAGTGTAACTACTTAAAAATTGCAAATCAAAAAATATTGAACAAAATAATTTGATTTGCTTCAGGATTCACTTTCATTTTATAAAAAAAAGAGTGCAAGAATGATTTTTAATAATAAAAGAACTTTTATTCTTATTCATAATCAAGTAAATTTTAGCCCAACTCTGTAAGGTGCACAGTGGTTCGCGAGCCACCGTGTACTTTTCTGAAACGAACGACTGTTGACCTTCGCGCCATTTTGTATTTTAGATAGAACTAAAAACAAATAGAAACATCGAGGGCCTTGAGTTATCAGCCAATACTTAGTAGATTAGGCACACTCTTGAATAAAAATATAAGTAATTAAAAATCTCGTTCGAGTTAAGAAAAAAGAGAAGTGAAACTTACCTGGAAATGTAATTTTGATAGCATTCAACACAAAAACGCACCATAATACATTCGCATGGCGCCGAAGCGGCTCACTAACTAGTTCGTACATGATAGGTTACGGAACGCTTCCGATTGATGTAGAGGATAGACATAAAGCTCTTTCCGTTTTCCGCGCAGCACATTCGAGCCACTGTTCCCACCGAGCGACTGTACCCTCCCTGACCCTAAACACATAAAACTACGTGTGTTTAATTATATCCATAAGGACATCTAGAAGCCCAAATTTCATGAAGCTAGCTCAAACGGTTATAAAGATATGAAGGTCAAAAAGTCGTAAATTTTAGCACTGACTGACTGACTGACATATAGTACCTAAACCTAACCTACTTCCAGATGACCTAGAAGGATGAAATTTGGAATCCAGCTCGGTAATTGTGTGTAAGCGTAGGAAAAAATCTAAAAATAAAAAAAAGTTAAAAAATAGGGGTGTCCCCATACAATTTTTTTTTTTTTAATTGTATCGTTGGAACCGTTACAAGCAGATATTTGAAACTATTCCAATATATGTATTATTGTATTTGCTATATAACAAAAATAGAAAAATAAAGTTAAGTCAAAAAATAAGTGGTGTCCCCATACAAAAAACTTGTAATACGCGCTAAACGACTGGCCAAAGGTGTGTCGTCGGCGGCGCGCGGCACCACATAATTATACACAGAACAGAAGTAAAGAGAATGTAGACAATAGCATAAAAAAGAAAACCATGCAGCGGAATCGCAAGAAAAAACATTAAATCTCAATACCTGCCTAGTTTTCTTTACAAAAAGTAATGATATCCCACCAAAAACATAAATGTAAAAAAGGAGAGCCAAGTTCAATACAAAAATTATGCTTGTGGGCTTCATCACAATCTAAATGAGTGCCAAGTTCTATGCAAAATCCAAATATGTATTTATAGGAACAAAATAACATTATGAACAAGTATTAAACTCTATTTCTTTGCTTTATTGGATACCTATAACAATTGCTGTTATTTAAAAATGTGAGATCTTAAAGTAGGTTAGATTTGACTTGGCCAGTTTTTATCAGAATTAATATATATATATATATGTTGAATAACTTTATAAAATAACTGATGTAATGAAAACTGGCCAAGTCAAATCTGACCTACTTTAAGATCTCACATTTTTAAATAACAGCAATTGTTATAGGTATCCAATAAAGCAAAGAAATAGAGTTTAATACTTGTTCATAATGTTATTTTGTTCCTATAAATACATATTTGGATTTTGCATAGAACTTGGCACTCATTTAGATCTCCATTCTTTTTGCGACGAAGCCCACAAGCATAATTTTTGTATTGAACTTGGCTCTCCTTTTTTACATTTATGTTTTTGGTAGGATCGTCTTATACTCTTTAGGCAAGCAATTATATAGTTTTACAGCTTGATAACGCACACAGTGATGTATGATTTGGAAATTAGGCTCAATTGAGTACTTAATAGTTAAATTTGTAAAGTAATAACCTCAATCCGTCATCGTTGATGATTCTCTTCTTCCATCTACATACGTCCATATTTTATAACGTAGAAACTTCACTATCATTGTCTTTATAAATACGAAATGATACAATTATATGATAAGTGGAATGTATCAATGGTCAGGATCTTTAAGCTGCCTGCGTAAATGACTTCGTTGATACTTTTTTGATGGAGTTTGATTTTTCTGTCGTATTCTAAGGCGGTGAGACGGTTTGCTAAAAAAATGTATTTTCATAATTTTCAGTATCTTACAAACTGTCCAAAAGAGGTAATCTTCAACTAGTTTACCAGGGATATACATTTGCGGCGCGAAGGATGAGTAATGGAAAAATTAGGTGGTCCTGTTCCACTCACGGTTCACTTGGGTGCAAAGCCGTCCTATACGCCGATAATAATAAGGACACTAGTGTGAAAATAGGGAAGATTACACAACATAATCATTACTTATGAACCATTTGTTAACAAAGTAAGTAAGCTTAAAGTCAGTGAGTGTGTCTGCGCATTATTTTGTACACGAGTGCATTTCGGTATGGCTTCTCAAAAGATTCTTATGTATTTTTCTACAATTACAACACTGCAAGGCAAACCCTTAGAGTCTATACACGAGGGAAAAAATAATATTGTTAATAATGAAATAACATGCAAAAAATGATTTGTTAAGACCGTTTCAAGTACCTACATATTTTTAATACAAATTTATTTATAACTTTACCTTATTATTTTTACAGACTTTGTTTTGTGAGAACGTTGATTTGTGCAAATATCTCGCCTTTATTTTTAATTATTATTTATTACACCCTCTTTTATGTTTTATTGTACGTGATTAAAACATTAAGTTTTATTTTTACATTTTTATTATTATTAAATACTTTGTACGTACTCATAAAATTTGGTAAATATTCTCATTTTTTTTCCCTTTGCTCAAAAAAATCATAAAAAAATTAAAAAAGTGTTATGCCTATTTATTCCTTAGCCCTTTGACCGCCAAAGGCGTCAAATCTCGCGCAGGGAAAGTCGTGCCCTCAGCGCCAGCACGTTATGTCACGCCTAAAACATAACCGGTTGCCTTGCGCGCTGGCGCGCGCTGGTGCTGAGGCGCGTTTTTTCCGTCCGATGCTTGGCGGTCAAAGGCTTAATCGACAAATTTTCTAAGATATTTATTTATTTTGTATAACAGATATTATTTTTATCGTTAAAATCTTAGTTTTTTTCACCTCTCTGAGAAAAAATGGCGAAACAACTGTTTAATTCAGGTATTTATTATGAATAATGAAATCAAAAAAGTAGTAGTAGATGTAGTAATATGCGCAATAGTAGGTACCTAACAAAATGTTGCGCTAAAAAAACGTTAAAGACCTCTTAAACAGATGAAAGAAGAGCATATGGAAATATTAAACAATAAAAGGAAATATAGTTTAGTGCAAGCAGTTTCTTGTTTTACATCTTCTTTATTTTTTTTATTTTATTTTTTTTCAGTATACTACAAACTGTCGAAGCGAGGCAATCGTCAACTAGTGGTCGATGGATACACATTCTCTGCTCGACCAGCGAAGAGTGGGAAGATCCGGTGGTACTGCGCACTCCATGCGACTCATAAGTGCCATGCCTTCTTGTATACTATTGGTGATAATGTGGTCAAATGTGAAAATGTCCATAGTCATTAACTATAACAACTATAAATGACTCGTACATTCTATAGGTTGGCCGTTTCGAGCCAACACATCACTTCGTATTTTTAAGGGGAATTTTAGAATTTCCATGTTAAACCCGAATTAAAAAACTAAAAGAATAGCTACTGTTTTATTAAATAAATTTCAAAGACATGCCTTAATACTTCTACTAGTGGAAAATAAAACGAAAAATAAATTACACTAAGAAGGGGAATTACAAAAATACACTTAGAAGAGGAATCACATATTTTCTGTAAATGGTAGTTACCCCTAAAACTTGTTAAGATATTGGGTTCTGCTGAATGGTCTCCCAACTAGCAAAACCATGGTCGAGTAAACGTTTCTGCCGCGACTTTTAAGTGTTAGTGTATGGTCGAATACACGTTTATACGACGGCGTTTGGGCACAGTTATATTGCAATTAAGTGGAGTTGGTGACAAATGAAAACAACGCTATAGATCAGGAATACTAATAGAAGTTCTATAAATGTCGCGCAATTACTAATTGCGTGTAATAGTTATTGTGTTGAGTTATCGGTACAAGTATATAAATAAATACTTTTCACCTCACTACCTCGGAAACCCCTTTTTTATTCTTTAAAAACAGATAGCAAAACTGCATTTTATTCACAAGAGTGCAAATAATATTTGAAATTCGAACGTGTCATTAGTAACTTTTTAAACATAATAACATGTAAAGGCCATTCCAGACAGGACAATCTTCGCCCATCTGATTAAATTGTCTGACCAAATCAGGTGCTGTGGACGCAAACATAATTTTATATTTAATTGTATTCAATTAAAAACATTTAGTGTAAACAATCTTATTACATGATTTTACCATAAAACGCTTAAAATCTTACAAGAAATTTTATTTTGATCGATTCTAATTGATTTTATATTTTCCAGTAGTTTTTTTGTACCTATGTTATAGTCTGGCAAACCATTTATGTCAGTAGAAAAGTGCGGAAAATTTGACGAATCGCGGGTTGGCAACACCTGTCTCAGAATAATTCGAACATTGTGCATTGTTTTTGTTTTATCTGTGGCATGTAACTTTTTAATTTTAAAAAGTTAGTTTTGTTTACTTATATTCATATTCATATTCATTTATTTCGTAAATGCACAGATACAATACACGTCAAAAGACAAATAAAACTAAAATTTATACTAAAATTAATACTAGTGAGCTATTATATAATACTAATTCGCGATTTATAACAAAAGTCAAACGATGTCAATTCTGATTACAATAAAGCTACACATTTATAATTAAGATAATTTTATGTCACATAATTCTCTAAGGTCAAAGAAAGCATTTTCAATTAGCCATTTTTTTAATTCCTTAAAAAATGAGTTGTTATTTTCTAGGGTTTGTATATACTTTGGGATGGCATTATACAATTTTGGTCCGATTACATAAGTTATTTTGGTAGACTTGGTTAGTCTGCAACTAGTCGTTGCTAGTATTCCTCGTTTCCTATCTCTTAAGTTTCGTAGGTTGCCCGGTCTTAAGGGAAAATAAGTCATGTTGGTCCTAACAAACTTTATTATATTAAATATAAATTGAGACGGGATCGTCATAATCCGTAACGATACGAAGAGCTGTCGAACTGCTGGTGAATCGGGAGGAACACATGCTATTATCCGGACTGCTCGTCGTTGCAGTACGAACGCACGGCGCCAGTCGGCGGCAAGTCCCCAGAACTCTAGGCTATAGTTTAAAGTTGAGTGAAATAGTGCAAAATAACAATTTCGTACCTGTGCCTGCGGGAGTATGAAAGATAGTCGTTTTAGGCCGAAACAGACCCCTGCCAACTTTTTGCAGACGTTATCAATTTGAGTGTCCCATTTCAGTGCAGAGTCAAGTGTTACTCCTAAGAACGGGGCATTTTTTGCCTGTGGGAGGACTGTATTATTTACTTTGACAGCGAGGGGCCTTGGGGGGGGGGGGGGGCGCCTAAGTGAAAATGGAGTACCTGAGTTTTCGTGACGTTCAGAACTAACCCGTTGACAGAGAACCAATTAAGCAGTTTATGAGCATCGCTAGAAATCAGTTTTTCTAAACTGTCAACATCTTGAGCAATTAGGATATCACATGCGTCGTCAGCGAAAATATACATGTTTCCATCTACAACGTCCGGTAAATCGTTAACTTGAATAAGGAAGCATAGATTAGCGAGCGATGATCCCTGGGGTACCCCAATGTCCACACCGCCTTCGCGTGATCTTACAAACCCGTTATTTAGGAGTACTGACTGTTGCCTATTTTTCAAGTAGTCTATCATGAGTTGTAAGGTAGGACCACGCAGTCCAAGGTGCTCGAATTTAGTGGCTAGAACAGAGTGGTCACAGAGGTCAAAAGCCCGCGTCATTTCGCACAGAAGAATGGCTACGTGTGAATATTTTTCTTTGGCTTGCATTATTTTATTTATTGTTTCGCGAATAACTGCCACGCATGAACGGTTACGCCGATATGCGTATTGTTTATCGTGAAGGAGGTTGAATCGCTCTAGAAATGAATACAACCTATTACTAATCCCAGCTTCGAACACTTTGGCTATTGTGGGAATAATGCTTATGGGCCTGTAGTTTTTAAGATCATCTTTTTGACCTTTGCCCTTGTATACAGGTACGACTTTGACTTTTTTCAGTGCACTGGGGTATAATCCTGATTTTATTAATTTATTAAAAATGAACGTTAGCTGATCGATTATTAACGGTAGTCCAATTTTGAGTAGCATAGTTGATGTATCATAGATATCACAAGTGTTTTTGGTTGCTACTTGTTGTGTTATTATTTTGTATAATTCATCATGGCTGAAAAGGTTTAATTTAATTGTTACGGGACTAGGACTAGACGAGTTGCATAAAAGTAATTTAGCTAGTTCCGGGCGGGCCGTTGGTGCACCTGTGGTACTAGCGGCTGATAAGAAAAAGTTGTTTATGTCGTTTGCTAACCGGTTCCGCGAAGTATATTTTTCACCGTGGGTATCTTTCAATAAATCTAAGTTGCACTGACGCTTGGCTGACGTGCGTCCAGAGACGTTGTTTACTATTTGCCACATAGTTTTATGGGGGTTATTGCTTTGTGAAAGCTTGTTCGTATAATATTCACGTTGAGTGTTACTCAGACTTTGTTCAAACTTTAAAGATAGTGACAGTATTCGATAAAGTAATTCGTTATTGTTAGGATTTCTTTTAGAGATATCAATTAGCTGTATCAGCAATTGCTTTTGCATAATCAGGTCATTTGTGAGCCATGGACAGTTATATGTGTTTGTATGGCGAATCGGGCGGTATGGGAAGAAGATATGTGAGGTGTTATTAAATATATTGATTAGTGACGTTAATAAAGTAATTGGGTCGTTATTTGCGTTCAATTTTATATTATGCCAGTCTATTGAGTGTAAATTTTCTTGAAAAGACTTTATTTTATGGTGTGGAAATTGACGTGTATAACCAGGTGAAGAGTTATTTATGTTCTCGTGAGTGATTGTGATTTTTTGTGCATAGTGGTCAGACAGGTGAGTTTCAACCGAGTGTGTTTGTATATATTGTGAGTCTATTAAGTTATTTGTATAAATATGGTCTAAACATGTACTAGAGGGTCCTGAGACGCGAGTAGGATAGGTGACTAATTGTTTGAAGTCGAAAGACATAATCAAGTCTACCAAAGCGCGTTTTTGCGCGGTGTCAACTATGTAATCGACATTAAAGTCGCCCATTATTAATATTTGTTTATATTCCGATGCCAGTTTATCTAATAGTTTCTCAAAGCATACAATAAATCGCTCAAAGGTCGTCAAATTTGATCGATAGATACATATAATTATTGAATTATACATAGGCAGTTCAATTGCTGATATTTCTAAGACATGTTCTTCTGATATATTACATAAATCGGTCCTTTCTAGGTATTTAATATTATCTTTGACAAATATGGCTGAGCCACCGTGTTCCATTGTTTGTCTACAGAAGCTACAGGCTAGTTGAAAAGTATCAAATGCTATGTATGTAATTTCGTTAGATTTTAACCAATGTTCAGTTAAACATAGAATATCACACCGTAATTCATTACAAAGTAATATTTCAATTTGTTTCGTCTTGTTCGTTAGGCTCCTAATATTTTGATGGCACAGAATTAGTTATTATATTTTATTAATATATTTTTGAGTTTCAGATTGCGTTTTTTATTATTTATTTATGTAATATCTGCCATCACCTTTCAATAAATGTATTAAATCAACGCAAAGACCAGCTGAGATATTTATGTAGGTACTTACGATAGGTGTAATACATTTTGCGTGATATATGTGACTTTGAGGTTATGTAGAGTTTTGTACTGAATTACAATTTCAAGTTCTTTCTTTCAGTGTTAATTCGAATAATTGAAGTGAAAACTAGTGCTAAATGAAGTCCAATATCGTTTGTTGCATATAAGCAAGCGCTGCATATTGTCACAAAGCAAGAAAACAGTAAAATTTAACAGGTTTAAGCACATTTAAGCACCAAGCATCCCGCTACCTACAACAGACTATTATCAAGCCTTTGTAATGTTTTCCTTCATGTACCTAAGCTATTTATAAAATTAATAAATACCAAAATCTCACGTGCGTTTATTGATTAAGCAACTATACAATTCGTACAATAGATAAAATAGGTACCTACCCAATATAGTCGTCAAACGAAATGATAAAAGGAAATCATAATAAATAGGAGTATACTAAGTAATATAATATATGTAAATTAACATGACTCTTGTTCATACAGACAACGAAGCTAATCCTGTTCCATTCTAAACTGTAAAGTTGTATTTACTGGTAGATATAAGTAGTTACTCGTTTCCCTCGAATGGCCTTATGATTTTAGCAATCAATGTAGGTAAGTATCAATGTTTCATTCCTTGCTGGATTTCAACTATTGTGTTATGACCGCATAATCATCTTTGTCATTTGTATATGTTGGTTATTTTAATTTTTTCGCACCTTCTTTTTCCTTGAAAAGTTATAAGTATATCAGAAATATCAATTATTTTAATATTCAATGCAGAATTACAATTTTTGAAATGACGTAGGTACAAAAGCGCGCGACAGACGTTCAAACAAACTTAAGTTTTGTTTGATGTACATTGCTACTGTGTTCGTTGGCTGGCCAGACTATATTTTCCTCGCTTTAGTGAGGTGAAACGATTTGTGTTACACACGGCTGCAAAGTTATTTTTACGTCTCGTGTGTTGCAACACTCGGGACGTTCAGGATTCTATTTTTGAACTACTCGCTTCGCTCAGGATTCTATTTTCGAACCACTCGCTTCGCTCGCGGTTCAACCATAGAATCCATTCGCTAGCTCGTAGTTCAACCCTAGAATCCAATCTCTAGTTCGTGCTTCAATTCCACACTCGCGGTTAAAATACAACTTTGCACCCTTGTATAACAAATAACTATTGATATAATGTTATACTTACACATAATAAGTATTTGTGTGATTTTAAGTACTTTAAGATATGTAAAGTTTTTTGTGTATCATATTATCGATACTATATTTTTGACAAAACTATGTATACGCGTCATTGTTGAGATTTAGGTCATATACCCATAATATGTCAAAAAAACCGCAATGACCTTGTCTGTACCTACATACAAACAATTGGCATTGTTTTGTTTGTGGTACTTTTTCAGACTTGTCGTAATTTGAGAATTTATGGAGTAAATACAGTTATTGTAATTTATATACTAGAAAGTTATTGGGCTTTAGCAGTTCCAAATTGTAAAAACTGGATTAATTGCTAAGCAACTAATTAAAAAAAACCCACAAGTTTTTTTAGTGTCATACAGCCCTAGTACGGAAAAGTATATTGGGAATGACACCACAAATATATAACAAAATTCCTGATACCATTAAAATACCAAGTCTTCGAAATTTTAAAAAAGAAATGAAATTGTTATTAATTAAAAACTGTTATAGTATGCCACAATTTTTAAACGATATTGATATTTAATTTAACTCTTGTAAGACTAATAACTTGACATTACTACTAAGAATAAATTATATATTATTGCTTATCCTTTTGACGTTCAAATTATCAATGCGTATTAATTGTAATTTATTTAGTTATTAATTGCATGGTAATTTTAAGTATATTGCTTGTACTTAGGTATAAAAAAATTCGTATGCCAACAGGCAAAACATTATGCTTCTCAACATATTATTAAGACCTAATGAATGTACCTATGTTTTACGAATAAATAAATGATTGATTGATTGATTAGTTTAACTGTTATAAATAAAATAAAAAGTCTGAAAAATTTGCAGTACTACGCAGCGAGAATTTTTTTTTTTCGCATGCAGTACTCGCATTGAAATATTCTGGTTGACAAGTTTGATGCTGAAATGACGGCGGTCGTGCAATGGTTATACGAGTTGTGGGTCAGTAAACGTTATATCTTGGCATCTATAACACAAGCTGTGAAATAAAAGTACTAAACAACTACACTTACACAGCATAAACAATAATTAGTCAGATAATTATGCCCAAAGCAACACTTTTATATCATTATGGACTCTATAGAAATCAGTATGAACTCTATTACTCGATTGTGTAGTAATCGTATTTATTTACTTACTACATTTACATTGCTACATGTGGAATAAAAATTAGTTTAAACTCTTTTATACAACAGTTTTCTGACTAAAAGTTGCAACTTACCATGGCAATATGACTAATCCTAAAGTGGCATTATTAGAAACGTATAAACGGCTGTTTGTAACATAGCTGTAGTATAATATGCTGTAACGCGATCAATGAGCTGTATAGAAGTAATATTGACGATGGCTATAAAACTGTAGTAAAACAATCGCATAACAAGGTCATATAAACGTTTATTCCACTGTACTATTTGACTGAATTGTTGTATAAACTAATTTGTATTATAATCAGCTACTATACGACATATTATCGCAGCGACTACTGTTACACTACCTTTGTCTGACTAAATAGCTCTATAATACCAAGCTTATTCGGCATTTTTGCTGGTTGGGCTAAAAAACCTCGTCTCTCGTTTCTAGGGTTTACATCCTATTTCACATATTACCCGCGACCATTGGGGGCATCGGATCGGGCGGTATAAACTACGACGGGGATCAAAGTTACTCTGCGTCCGTAGAAAACATCTTAGACAACTCTACACGTGATCCCTGGGTGGTGCTAAAAGAGTAACAAACTTGGCAGCTGCACTGTCCCATCTGGAACTCGCAGCACTCACTGGATTTTCTTTATCATCTGCTTTCCCACTACTACTACCCCAGTTAAGAAATGCCTACCTATAACCAGTGACAAGTCGCCATACGATAAATAAAAAATAAACTACGGTAGTAAAATTCCATTCATTTTTTGTTACAGCAGAATTATTCATCAAATCCAGGAAAGGCAAGCGTTTACTAGTATACGATGGTTTCACGTATTACGCGCGACCGGCCGGCGGCTTTAAGTTACGATGGTATTGTTCTACCCACCAACGACGACTCGGATGCAAAGCTACCATTTACACCTTGGAAGATAAAGTTGTATCCGTTAAAGGGACACACAATCATGAGGCCCGATATCTAGAATATTAGAATATTTTTAGTGGCGGGGCTATCTATAAGGGAATCTATAAGAAATTCATTTTTGAGATAACACTTGAAGAACATTGGTATAAAGGGCTATCGCAGTATGCTTAAAAAAATACCTGACATCACGTGAAGTAGGTATATCTGCTGTCTCAAGAAACGTACTCGTAATGTAAAATTATGTTTTTTAAATGTATTTTTATTTAATCATTCAAATGTATTATTTAATATAATCTTTCAAAACCTACTTTTAGCGACAAAGTTTGAACTTTGAAGTACAAGCACCTATCCTGTTGCAGCACAATTCATCATATCAATAAAAGGCAAGCGTCAACTAGTATACGATGGGTTCACCTACTACGTGGTGCCGTCAAACTACGATGTGCTGCTCCACTCACCAACGGAGACATGGGTGTCTAGCTACTGTTTACACTTTCAAAGATAACATTATATCTGTAAAAGGGACACACAATCATGAGGCACGACAATTTTAAATACCACTAAACATGCTGTACCTATGTTCTATAAATCCGTCGAATGATGCATTGATGTGTACTTCTTCAATTGTTTTTCAATTCGGAAGTCTTTTTTTGAGCTAAGACATAAATTATGTAGAAATACCTGGTCGTCAGTGTAATAAGAACGAAGTATTAATTGGTTTCAGTGCAATTCATCATGTCAGGAAGAGGCAAGCGGCAACTAGTATACGATGGGTTTACTTACTACGCGAAACCCCGTCTTGGGGCTGCTAAACTACGATGGTGCTGCTCCACCCACCAACGTCGACATGGCTGCCGCGCGACTGTTTACACCTTTCGGGATAGTATAGTGTCGGTGAAGGGGATACATAATCATGAGGCGCGATACCTAAAATTAGCCAACTGGCCCATATAGTACCTATATCATAGTTTACTTATACTAGTACTTAAGTAATATAGTTACTGCACCGTTAAATTTATTATCTTCGCACAGAGGTATTTGTAATATATTTTTGAATTATGGAGCTCTTTATTACAGCCACGCTTTTTATTTATGCCTACACGCTATCTTGATTTGTAACTAAAAGTATTATTACGAGATGTGTGTAATCACTTTTAATTTTTCGTTTACGTAGAAGTCCTAAATTGCCAAACCTAAGAAGGTAATAGAACCCTCATTTCACCTTCGGAAGGAGTAAATTCCGGGATTAGAAGTACTTGTGTGCCGAATTTCATCCAAATCTTTTCCGCCGTTTTTGTCTAAAAGAGGAATAAAATATCTAAACATACAAACTTTCGCATTTATAATATTAGTATTTATGTGATTGATTATGATTCTTACAATCACAGCAAAACATATCGAGCAACAAAATTCGCAGCGAGCTTCGGGAAAACGATGTCAAGAATATTTTTTATGGGCTGATACAACGTGACATCTTTATATAAAACCTTTTTTGATTTAAAAAGGTGCATTTGAAAGTACCTCTATATACATAAAAAATAAGGTATGCATTCATTTGATAAAATACGTAATACTTTTCAAAAAGGTACCATTTGATGGAAGGCGCCTACGTTTGCACATTGTAATAATAGCGTATGCGCCGGCCGCCAAATGTAACTTTTGATCTAGACTGCCACATAACTATGTAGTAATAGTGGGATACAAGTACCCAAGTTTTAATTGGTTATAGTGCTTTTCATAATGTCAAGAAGAGGCAAGCGTCTACTAGTCTACGACGGGTTTACGTACTACGCGCGGCCGACTAGCTCCGTCAAGCTACGATGGTGTTGCTCTACTCACCAACCATTCGGATGTAGAGCCACTATCTACACGTTTGAAGATAAATTGTTGTCGGTTAGAGGGACGCATAATCATGGGGCTCGAGCTTTGGACTATTTCTAGACTTATAATCTTGATACCGTATCGTTTCTTTAAGACTCAAGATAATTATACGTCTTTAGTTATATAATAGATTTTTTACACTGCTTGTTCGATTTGGGGGGCTGTAAACTGCAACTTTTTCAAAAGGTTTAATTAAAAAAAAACGTTTTTATGATTTAACATAGCTTTGCTCCAAATGTGCTCATCTGATTGTGCGATATCATAAACGAATGCCATTTGTTTTCCTAAAAAAATGAATGCCAATAAAACCCTTGGCTTATTTAGCTGTTTTCATTAACCTAGCTTGTTTTTGGTTTTTATAAAGATTCATTTAAAGTTCTCAATTATAGGTTAGTTTTTAGGTACTGTTGAGAGCTTCTTCCAAATGTAAGTAACTTTAAAATAAATTTCGTTTGCAGCTACTTTTACTACATCCCGGAGAGGCAAGCGCCTACTAGTATACGATGGATTTACTTACTACGCTAGATCAGAGTCGAAGCCGAGCGGCAAGGTGCGATGGTGTTGCTCCACTAACGCAGCCTTAGGATGCACGGCTACTATTTACACAATTGAAAATGTTATACTGAAAGTGAAAAACATTCATAATCATGTACCGCGAGGTCCTTTGTAGATACATTTGAGTCTAATGCGCGATAATGAGGAAACTGACTACTAGAATACGATGGTTTTATTAATTACGTGAGATCGAAGTCAAAGCAGAATGTCAATGTGCGACTGTACCTATCGTTCCACTTCGCCTAGGATGTATTTTATACACATTCGAAATTATACTACTGAGGGTAAAAAGTCCCCATAACCATGATGTCCTATTAAGTTGATACATTAGATACGCACTTAAAAACTGTTACTGGAACGATGGTACGTTGACTGACTAGTCACTAGTGATTTGATCAAAAATTACCTATGAACTCGTACAAACAAAGTTGCTCGTTTTTAATCCATGACTTAATCCATGAGCCTTAGTCTTTTTAGTGTATGATACCTACTTGTACTGTTATTTATATGTATATTAAACTTTTTAAATCCTGTTACAATATTTTCGATTCTACTTCAGCACATAAAAAATCTATTTTCTATTATGTGTCTTCAGTTTGTGTTAACTGTCGTGCCATCACCAAGTGGGCCCTACGGAAGACCAGCGCTAGCTTACATACTAGCTAGCATTTTGCTGAGCAGGGTCCATTTCGTGGTGCTACACCATTACGTCTTTATTTTGTTTATCTGTGATTTTTTATGTAATATTGTGAAGTCATTAATAAATATCCTAAAACTTGAATCTTGAAAATCATTATGATATGTGAACTTTAAAATACAATACTCATCTTTTCCGTTTTTTCAGTGGACTTCACTACATCTCAAAGGGGTAAACGTCTACTAGTATACAACAGGTTCACCTTCTACAAGAAGTCAGCGGCCGGCAGTGGTAAGGTGCGCTGGCGCTGCTCGACACACGAGCATTTAGGATGTCGAGCCACTGTATACACTATCGACGACACAATACTGACGGTGCGGTTCACTCATAATCATGCAGCGAAGGAATTGGCGTAGGTAAACGTCTACTAGTATACAACGGGTTCACCTTCTACAAGAAGTCACCGGCCTGCAGTGGTAAGGTGCGCTGGCGCTGCTCGACACACGAGCCTTTAGGATGTCGAGCCACTGTATACACTATCGATGACACAATACTAACGGTGCGCTTCACTCATAATCATGCAGCGAAGGAATTGGCGTAGGTAAACGTCAATAGAGTGGATTTTCTTTTTGGGTCAGTGGGGGCAGCTACCAGATCCCGTGCTAAAAAAATAAAAATGTTAATAAAATTTCACTTTTTCTGCATAGTAAATGAATGTAAAAAATGTTTTTTTCCTGTCGTGTAGTTGTATTTTACTCGGTAATGTACAATTCAAAATTGCATGGATTGGATGAATGAATTCATTCATAATGTGGCCATACAATTATGAATTTCACTGTACCTATCATGAACATACGAGCATCTGGAATGCCGAACCACCAAATATTAAGTAAAATTATTTGTTATCAAAACTTCAAAATGAATTTTTAAAATTATAGTATTTGCATTGATGTACAGTATAATCAAATTTTATTTTATATAATACATGAGATCAGAAAGCGTACAAGGTAGTTTTACTTAATTAAATATCACGTCAAGCCTTCGTAAATTATGTAGATTATCCCTATTAACATTTTTTCCTTTTCCCAACTACTATAATATACTACTACGAGTATTATCATTTATTTAGGTAATTTTAAGTGTTCTTCACAAGTTCATGTAAAGGCAACCGTCTCCTCGTCTACGACGGTTTTACTTTCAACCAGAGACCGTTATCCAATGGAAAGCTACGATGGCGATGCTCGACCCACGGGCGTCGCGGATGTCGAGCCACAATACACACGTTTGGAGATGAGTTTCTGACGATCAAGGGTGTTCATAAGAACCTGTTTGGCAGGATGAGCGCAAATTGCAAAAAAATGTTAAAGGCATTGTAAATATAAAATAACACCAGTTTCTTAAATGTCGAACCAATAAACCACACATGATTGATTGTCGTCTTATTTATAAATAACCGGACTCGTAATGTTAGTTTTTTTTGAGATAATAAATCTTGAAGCAAATCAAATTATTTTGTTCGATATTTTTTGATTTGCAATTTTTAAGTAGTTACACTACTATATATAAACTGAAAACCTCCGGTGTCCGAGGCCAGATCTGGCCTCGGACACCGGAGGGTTTGGTCACTTTTTCTGAAGTATATGACATCTATTTTCAGATAGGTAATAAAAAAAATATATATATTTATATAATAATATAATGACAAGTACCCATACTAAAAGTTTTGCTTACTTTGGGGCCAGGTTGATCTGTGTAAATTGCCCTCAAATATTCATTGATTTATTTTATTTTTATTTAAATTATTTCTTTATTGTTGCTCCTGAACAGCTAATGAAACGTAAATGCTAATTTGTTAGGTTGTTATTCCTATTAACAATATTTATAACGGGTTACTCACGTAATTTAAGTCGATTTTTGCTCGGCTGGCTGCGCGTGAGAATGATCATCGTAAATTGATCGAAACATGTCGAGCAAAAATCGACTTAAATTACGTGAGTAACCCGTTATAAATATTTTAAATATGTTAGAGTCTTACGAAAGTTTTAAGTTAAAGTTGTTATTCCTACATCTTTTGAATATAAGTAATACAAAAACATTATAAATATATCGACTGAATTCCAATTTCAGTGTCATTCACAAGCTCAGCGCGAGGAAAGCGTCTCCTAGTATACGACGGGTTCACGTACTACCAGCGACCGTTGACTGGTGGCAAAATCCGGTGGCGATGTTCCACACACGAGCCGCGCGGATGTCGAGCAACCATACTTACTTTAGAGGAACAGGTGGTGTCCGTCAAGAATTGCCATAATCATCCACCTATGGTTAAGCAAGCTCAGAGTAAGATTATGTTGGTGCGGAAACATTCATTTTTACATAATTAATTTTTGTATTGGTATTATAACGTATTTGTTCTGGGACATATTTCAGCAACCTGCCCAAAGTGTTGAATAATATGACATATTTTAGAGATTAATACAAAAATATATATTTAACGACAACTTTTAATTTTTACCCATGTTTCAAACTTTTTATTTTAGTTATTGCTCAAAAGGATGTACAATTAGGTAGGTAAGCGTCCGAGAGCCCCACACTGCCCCAGTACATGTCGTCTTTAAACTCAAGTCATTCCCAATGAAGGTGACAGGAGGCTGTCAATCATTGGGCATTAGCGTGTCAATCACTAGGACGTTAATCTTACGGTGGGTGTGCTAACAACACAAAAAATGCAATAAGTAATATCTTACTTTACAACTTGCTCGTATTAAAAGGATTTTTACTTTGCTTGCTAACTGTCCTCCGGTTAAGCGCGTGTGCCGCGCTCCACAGATTTTACTTTTTTAAGATTTTATATTAATATTCCTACCCTCCCACCACATAAAAAAATGCATGCAAAAATACGCTAATAAGTATAACGGGTTGTCAACTAGCTTGTTATTATACCGCGGAATAGCACAGCAATATTATTAAAGTTAATAATATGGACTTCTGCAAAGTAATTTTCATAAATTACTTTTTTCTACTCCAGCACTTCTATATGCCAATTAAATGACTGATAGTGGTATCTAAAACTACATCATTTACGTGAAGGCGCTAAAGTCTATTTGTCTATAGGTACTTTCTATAACTGCTAGCAGTCACACAAAACATATTGTGCAACTGTTTTTGTTTTTTTAATACACTGACTTCCAGGTGCCATGTCTAAAAAGGGTTCGTTCTTGTTTACAATATAAATTATATTTTCAAATTGATATATACTTGAAATTATTTTTGCACAAACTATGATAAAAACATTATCATGTCTTTTTTAAAGTATTAATATCTTAAATCATTTAGTTTTCATATTTATGAAAAGCATAATAGTACTTTAATGTAAACTTTTGCATTGAGAGTTACTTGAACGAAGCCATATTTTTTTGCAATTGAAAACCAACTCGTGGTCTGTCTATGACATTTAGTCAAAAAGTTAATATTTAAAAAGTTTCAACACAATGTACGGCTTAATTTTTGTATTTAAACTCGTATATTATGTTAATATCAAGAAGTTTATGTTAATTTTCATAAAATAAGTGACAAGAAAACTTCACAGTGAATATCCGAAGACTTCGGCACAAAAGTAAGAGTTATTAGTTGATAGAAAATTCTTAAAACAAAATTGATTTATGTACTCGTGATACTTAAGAAGTTTAAAATTATTTATTAATTACGTTTTTGCTACTGTCGTAGAAAAAGTTTCGTGTGCAACGGTACATAATTAGGTCTTAAAATTCTCGGGTCTGTTATTACAAAATTCGGCTTCGCCTCATTTTGTAACTTCGACCCTCGAATCTTAAGAACCCTTATTATGTACCAGTTGCACAAAATACTATATCTACACTCACATTGTAAGTGAGTGAGTGTGTTAGTGTTAAAACGTGTTCAAAAACGGTAGGTAATGGCTAGCATTACCACAACCGATTTTACTATGATAAGCTTTTTATCTGTGGCAGTAACGTAATTTTAACTTTACATGCTCATATATTGATACGTTATGAGTTTGAAATTCCGAACATCGAATTTGATAACATAATGTAAATCCTGTCCTCCTTCCTGACCAACGGCACGCGCCCACGCGACAGCCGGCACAATCGAGTTGGCCACGGCGGTGCAATGGCGGTCATTCTTTGGTTTCCGAACACTTCATTTAGAATATATAATATGAGTGTAGATATAGCAGTGTATGCAACTGTACGTAATTAGGCCTTATTACGTAACAGTTACATAAACTGCTGTAACATTATTAGTTTTTTCCAATAATTATCTTTATTAAATTATTTATTTTAAACGATATGTGGCGACGTGGATGTGGTATTTTTACTCTAAACAATAACACATTCTTTATTTCAGCTTACTTCACAAGGTCATGCAAGGGAAAGCGTCTCCTAGTGATGGACGGGTTCACCTTCTATCAAAAAGAAGGGGGTACCAAGTGTCGGTGGAGATGCTCTACTCACGAGCGCCGCGGATGTAGAGCTACCATCCACACGATCGACGACGAAATGGTGTCCGTTAAAAATATTCATAACCATGATAGACAATTGACAACATTTCAAAGTTTAAATTTAATGCCATTGAAATAAAAACAACTTTCAAGGAATCCGAAAATACAGATTTATACAATTTTAAAATAAATAGTTCCAAAAATATTCCGTAAAATGTGAAACTTGATACTACGGTACTAGATGACGTCATCTCGAGGATTCAGTGTACATGGAGAATAGCAGAACAAATTTCTTAGTAAATCTGCTATAGTAACGTGAAGTTGCGCTGTTATATTTTGTATTCTCACGCTGACGTCAATGACGTCGCGTAGATTGGAAGTGACCTTTAAATCGATATTTTTATATAACATTTTTTGACGTGATAACGTCTTATAAATCGATGAACACCAGTAGCATGCATGACAAAGTGTCACGTTGTGGACAGATCTCCATGGTAACGTGACAAATAAGTTGTAAATAAATTGTTAATAGCACATTGTTATTTGTATTATTTAAGTAAAAAAGCAAATAAATGTTAATTTATTGAAATAATTGTATTTTTCAATTAACTCCTTCCTTGTATTATACAAAATAATGTTAATTCAGTGATAATAATTCAATTGATTTCATAAATAAAAGTGTGCAATTTTTCATCAATGTTTTCTTATGACGTTATCACGCAAAATTATCGTTCGTAATAGCTCACCAAACAAAGACGCTTAACTGCCTGATAGGGGAAATAATTCGTGTATAGCTGAATTTTAGTGTAGTTGTAGATAAAGGTATTTTACACAACATACTAAAAGTACCGGTGGATGGGAATAATTAATTCACATATAATTTTCTATAAAAAAGATTCTTTGCACTTTTTTGCTGGGATCAATGTTTAATGAGATATCGAGGAAATACGATAAATACTTTTTTAAACTTTCGGAGCTAATATTTACGAAAGTATTAGTGTTATCCAAAAATAGTTTTAGAATACCCTTATTTTTTTAAAAGACCTATCCAACGATATCTCACACATTAGGGTTGGAGTAAAAAATATATTTACCCCTCCCCACTACCCGAAAAAATAATATTTTTTCAGATTTTGTTTTAAAACTTTGCCGGCGTGAATAAAACACATACTCATACGATTTTTTTATTTTTTAGTACTAACCATCACTGAGCAAGCTGCTCACCCTGCTACCTCACTTCTTACCCTTATAGTTTCGCCATGTCCGTCTGACCCCATCTATCCGTCTAGACGTCTAGTACTAACCATCACTAAGCAAAGCCGTGGACGGACAGACGGGGACAGACGGACATGCCGAAACTATAAGGGTAGGCACCCTGCTCACACTGCTCAGTGATGGCTAGTACTAGACAAGTGAAATTTCGTACGAGTATGCGTTTTAATTACGCAGACAAAGTTTTAAAATAAAATGTGAAAAAAGATTATTTTTTCGGGTACTCCCGTACACATGGAGTGGGGGGTAAATATTTTTTTTACTCCAACCCTATGATGTGTGGGATATCGTTGGATAGGTATTTTAAAACAAATGAGGGTATTCTAAATATTTTTTTGGACAAAACTAATACTTTCGTAAATATTAGCTCCGAAAGTTTAAAAAAGTGTTTATCGTATTTCCTCGATATCTCATTAAACATTGATCCCAGCAAAAAAGTGCAAAGAATATTTTTTATTCAAAATTATATGTGAATAAATTAAGCGATAGAACATTTTTTCGTATGAGCCACCGTTACCGAGTTATTTACGAAAAACCAAAATAAGGGATCTTTGCACCCCCTCCTCCCCGCTAGCGGCGCCCCCATCCACCGGTACTTTTAGTATGTTGTGTAAGATACCTTTGCCTACAACTACACCAAAATTAGGCTATACACGAATTATTTCCTCGAAAGTTTTCCTTCATTTGGTGGGCTATAAATCGACTTTATAGACAACCATATGTCCATAACCATATCTTATGAAAAAGTGAAATGTAGTCAGTCAAAAATTGTGTGATCAAAATTTTATAAGAATACAAAAAAAGTGTATTGTTAAGTAAAAACAGGTCGAAGTTCAGAGTATATAATATGTTTATGATATATGTGTGTGAATTTTTGAGGTGATAAAATTATCAACCGATTTCAATATTTTGAAGGAGGAGGTTATCAATTCGTCGGGATCTTTGTTTTTGCTATTTTTTTTAAATGTATGTTCACCGATTATTCGATGACGGCTGGACCGATTTGGAAAATTATTTTTTTGTTTGAAAGAGTATATTTTACAGTTGGTCCCATTGTAACCAGGTCAGGATCTGATGATGGGATCCTGGAGAAATCGAGGGAACTCTTCAACTATTATAGGCACACCTATGGTGATTTGAGTATTTTTTACAGCAGCTCGAGCATTTATTTTGGAAAGGTGGAGACTAAGCGAAGTCGGCTCTTTTTATGTTTATTTGAATGATTTATACAAATTAACCATTTCTCTATGTTCTTCACCACCAAAGTACTATCTGTTTTATTTATTATTTTATTTTATTATAGTTACCACCGTGTTGCATGATGCTGATAATGAATCATTCCCATTTTCAACATTGTGACCTTTCTGCGTTATTCATATTTCCGTTTCTATATTACTTTTAGATACATATTATTATGAGCCTATTGTGTCCCACTGCTGGGCAAAGGCCTCCCCTCTTTTCTTCCAGTCGTCCCGGTCTAGCGCTACCTCTGGCCAGTCTCGCAAAAAGGAGTCCAAGTTATCCCGCCATCGCCGTCGAGGTCTGCCGGATCCTCGGTTTGACTCGATAGATATAAAGCCTGACCAGAAATATATGATTAATGTCAAGAGGGCGCTATTATTCTCATTTATATGGCAACAGTTCAGTATAGCCATATAGCGTATTGTTTCTCTATGGTATAGTGACATCTTGATTTGTTTACATGTCAGCTCTGATGTTAATTTGAAAATGTTTCACAGTGAAATAGTTCCATTTCCCGACCGTATCATTTACAGCTGTTTATTACATACACTATTTACAATGTTTCACTGTTGACTATGAATAATTTTGGGATATTTTTATCTTTTATTATTTAATATTCAACACTTTACTAATTCAAATAAACCGCGACAATGACACTGACAGCCTATTACATGTACTCACACATGCATATCATTCTGTCAGTAAAATGATTGCCAGTGCAAGAAATTAGTTCCAATGATTCCGCAACATGGCGCATGATCATATATTTCTGGTCAGGCTTTATATATTTTATAGTAAGTCTATTTTTATCAAGATTTAACCATCTGTATTTTTCAGTATATTTCACGTCATCCCGAATGGGTAAGCGCCTCCTAGTGTACGACGGCTACACGTACTACCAAAAAAAGGCAAACATGAAGGCGCAGTGGAGATGCTCTACTCACGAGCGCCGCGGCTGTAGAGCCACTATCCACACGATCGACGACGAATTGGTTACCGTTAAAAATAATCATAACCATGACAGGCCATTAAATTTTGCGTGACATTGAAACCCACTTCGGGTTTAGTTGGTATAAGCTACAGCCTTAAGACTGCGTCGACCATCCAGTGGCGCCCTCATTGGGGGGATTGTATTTCGTAATAAACTAGTCAATTTCTGTATAAGCCATCATGTTAAGTTGTAGTTCTACTAATTCCGCAACTTATGATCTATGAGATACACTATAAAATATAACGGTTACACTCACGTCACTTTAGTCACTTCGCGCGACATGTTTCGGAAAGCAGGGCCGCGATTCGAAAAATAAACACACTGGACAGACATTGTGTAATTGGTACAATGTACAATGTTGTACCAATGTGAGACCAATGTGTGACCAATGTGAGACCAATGTTGAATGAAAATCGAATTCGAATAGCAAATGTCATTGTCGTTATAGCGTTGAATTGAGTTGGGTTGGAGCTATGTCTGTCCAGTGTGTGTGTTTATTTTTCGAATCGCGGCCCTGATACAGTTTTATATAACTTGCTTTTGGCTTAATCACGTAAACGGGAAAAAGTTGCCACCATTTGTCGTTTAGGTAATGAAGCAAATAATACGCAAAATGAAACTGTGACAAAGATCATAAGTAGCATAATCAGTAGGACTACAGCCTTGGCCAGAAGTGTGACTTGCGATTTTGATACAAAACTCGAAACTTTAGACCGGTGTTTATATTTTTTGAAGTTATTTTATCAATTAATTCAAACTGAACAGGCATATTTTGTTAAAGTGAGTAGTAACTGCATAGAATATTTGCAATTTTTCGCACCGACCTAAATTCGCATTTTTGGGACCTCCATTTTTCATATTTTATAGGTACCTTGAAAGTGCTATTAAGTGAAGTTTTCTAGATATATTAATAAAATATAACATTTTACGTCATCGTACATTGTTATGATACGGAATTAATACTTAACATCATAATTGTAAACAAAAAAAGAGCCATGCTCAACACTTCTGGCCAAGGCTGTATAACTTAACACTGAGGGATTATACATAAATTGATTCGTTGAATTGATCCCCCCAAATATGGCGCCACTGGACGGTCGACACAGTCTTAAGTTACTCTGACGTTCCTAATGTTTGATATGAGTGATCGCAGATTTTCCAGCATTTTTGGTGCAGTGCTAGGGTTATTATTATTTTGAGGCTGTTAAATGTTTAAAGCAAGAATCAAATCAAATCAAAGCTATTTAGAACTACCTAAGTAATAAAATAGGGATTATTGGTAATTAAATAACCAGTTCACAAGAATACCTCATTGCACCGGTTTTACTGAAAAATCTACGATCACTGTATATGATTTTTTTTGTTATTTGCCTACAATGCCTACTGTTGGTGATATAGTAATTGTGGTTCACAAAGGATTTTGCCGATTTGGGGACCAATTAGAATTAAAAAAAATTCCAAAATTGTTCACGATTGACATTACCATGATAAATTTCCTTATACTTTTTTAGCCCATCTATGTTTTTGTAAGTCGTATTGTTATTGGACAACATTATGAATAATAAATAAAGTATTATCATTGAAAATGAAAATCCGGCCTGGTGTTTGATTAATGTCACTGACAGTTCATCCCTTCTACGATGGATACAGTCCACCGTAGAAGGTAAGAAGGAAAATACCTGTGTATGCAAAACGTGAAGATCTATAAAGGGGAGTTTATTCTAACACTTTTTCGCTAACCGCAGTTGAACGTTATGACCGAGCGAAAACGTGACTAGAAAAAACGGTGCGATAGAGAGCCTAACATAGGGAACGGTGTCTCACTAACACCCGTTACAATACTTGTCAGTATTGTAACGGGTGCGAGTGAGACACCAATGTTGACAAATATTGAATTGTTATAATGTTGGCATAATTGTCCAATGACATCATTACTCCTTTGATCAGAACGACATGCAGTACCCACTGTGACTTCTCTTTCGGCCTCACTTTTCGGTCGAAGAGGGCTGTCCGGTATTTGTATTGGTCCGTGATGTCCGTCAAAATGCGTCAAATAAGGGTGACGCCACAATAGCTAGAGAGTAAATGCTAGGTTGAGGTTAGTTGGGTAAGTAAGGTTAGAGACGTTGAGGTTTTGTACCGGACTTATTAAAAATAACTTTTCATGTTTATTATAAAGTAGAGATTTCTAATTATCATTTTACCTTCCTGCGAATATTTTGTTTGGTAAACTATTTCACTTATTGTTGTTGGACTTTTATTTTCAGCTCATTTCATCACATCCCTTAGGGGCAAGCGCATCCTAAGCCTCGATGGGTTTCGCTACTACCCAGGAGGGAAATCTAAGAAAAAGAACCAACATAGTTGGTACTGCACTAAAAGGCAAAGAGAAGGATGCCGAGTGACGATTAAAACGACTAGCGATGACGTCATTGTGCTTATCGATGGTACTCACAATCACGAAGCTCCATGGTACAAACAAGATTATAGCCCATTTAGATTCCGTTGTTGAGAGTAGGACAGTGAGACAAAGAGCACAAGTTGCCGTCATAACGGTTTTTGAGGCGGCTGTCAAAGAAAAGTTTTTTCGTAGCACTAACGATAACCGTTTCGTCATGTTTATGATTGATGGATTTTAGTAAAAAAACAATCGACATATACTCGTAAATAATTTTTGAATAATTATTAAACATTCCATTTATCTTTTCATTTCAGCAATCATTTGAATTACATTGTACATTTAAATTTTCACAGAATGCTTAATAATAAAGTCGTAGTGGACATGCTCTACTCACGAGCGCCGCGGATGTAGAGCCACTATCCACACGGTCGAGACCAATTGGTGTGAGTTAAAAATACTCATAACTATTATATAGGCCATTAAACGTTCTAATTAGAAACAATTTTAAGTATAAAGATAAAACATTTCAGATTATTTAGATTAATACAATAAATTGTACCAATTACACATTATATTAAAATAATTATTAAGCATTAATTATGGAAGTTGGCTCTTTGGTGAAGTTTTATATATATTTTTGTATAATGTTTATGTTAATTGAGATTTCGTTTTAAATGCAATAAATAGAACAAGTGAATTCTATATTTAATAAACAACTTGTTTTATTGACAGTTTCAAACCTCACATAGGTATAGAAGTTTCATCTCAAAAATTTCAAACAAAAAAGAACCTACTTCACTTAGCCTCCACCACTGTAAAAAATACTCAAATCACTATAAGCGTGCCTATAATATTTGTATAGTTCCCTCGATTTCTCCAGGATCCCATCATCAGATCCTGGCCTAATGACAATCGAACTAACTGTGAACTCTTTCAAACTGTAAAAGAATTTTCCAAATCGATCCAGACGTCTACGAATAATCGGTAAACATATACATTAAAAAAATAGCAAAAAAAAGATCCCGACGAATGGAAACCTCCTCACTCGTAATCTTGAAGTCAGTTGAAAACGAAAAAGCGTACCTAAGTAATCAATGGTTTTTAGTGTACAGTCGGTCCATCAAATATATCGGAGCGAGCAGGGTACTCAAAAATATCTGAACATGCACTTTATCGCACTAGTAATAGAGGCGTTGTTCATGACGTTATGACCACCTTGGCCGCTCCGATATATATTGTACACTGTACTGTACAGTCGCCATCAGATACATCGAAGCGGCCAAGGTGGTTACAAATATCTGAACAACGCCTCTATTATCAAGGCCATAAAGTGTATGATCAGATATTTTGGCCGCTTCTATATATTTGATGGCGACTGTACCTAACCCAAGAAAGCTTGAAGCCTTTTTACTCGTAATCACTTTTTTTTAATATTTTGCCAATCAAAGACTAGACAAACATTTTCATCTAGACTAAACTCAAGTGGACATTGATATGCACGTATCAGCTATAAGCTGCCTGTGCATTCATAAATAATAATAATAATAAACCCGCGGGAGCAGCATGTGGCGAGCTGACGGTCAGTGGCGACACCGCGGACCCCTATTCCAGAGGGCCCTTTCCATCTGGCCCTCGCCTCTGTGCTTGCCTTAACTGGCCGGCCAGAGTGGAGTCGCAAGAGCGGGACCTATGCTCCAGGTTGGAAGTGTCAAATGTCATAACGCCGGCGGCCTGCTGATCGGATTACCGGGATCTGGCTGCGCAGACTCACCTCTCGACAACCTCACAGCCACTCTCAATTGTTGCTCTGTTGTCGCACTGTGCGTGTGGCCATTGCGGGGCCCACTCAATGAGTTGGCGAGTCACCACCTGTCTTTTACAATTTTGAGACTGATTGTCATGGCAGGTGTCCGCTAGTCTCCTCCCATAGCCCGATATCCAGTCCATCCAACATTCAAATCAATACTCTTATGACCATAGTTCCCATCGCAGCACAAAAGTGCTGCACTGCAATAGTCTTTGCACCTGGCGGGGACCATCTCCGGATGCATCATGTTGTGCGTTCGGAGATGGTATGTGTATCCCTTACTTTTATATTATATCGTTTTAAAGGGCCTATGCGCTGTTGGCTTCGGCTCCACGCATGCCTCCCAAAGGTCCGGGACCCCATGGTACCGAGATATGGAAAAAACGTACAAATAATAATAATAATAATAAAGTCATACGATGAAGCTTAAATTCCTAACCCTAACCCTATCCTGTGTATCGTAACACTAATAAAAAAAGGTAAATATGTAATTATTAATGAGTACTTAATAAGTTCACCAACTTATATTTTCAGCTTACTTCTCAACGTCCCGTAGGGGCAAGCGCTTACTGATCTTCAACGGGTTCAGCCACTTCATGAAAGAGACGCGAAACAGCAAAGTGCGCTGGAGTTGCTCGAAACAGCAGAATTTGAAATGTCGCGCCTCTGTTTGCACGGTCGATGACGAGATAGTACTTTTCAAAGGTACCCACAACCATGGGCCTAATGCAGTTTAACTTAATATAAATAAGGCTTTTACTAATGCAATAAATAACAGTATGTACCCTCTATAAAACAAATACATGTATGTTGGAAGCTACTTTCGGAATAAAAACTGCTCTCAAATCTGATTATCCAGTTTATACTTAACACCCCTTTTTTCGTCGGGGCTTGAAGAAGCAAAACCTCGCGTTGCGTGTAGAACGCCATTTACGGTCTTCTTTATGTACGGTATACAAAAATAAACTTGAATGCAAAAGTCGTTAAATGTCTCTACGGTTCACTTACAATTCCACATATTTATATGTGTCTTGAGCTATGTGTGATGATGTATTTTATGTGATTACATACTAATTACTCTGTATAAACTTCTCATAATGTGACTGACGCAATTTTTTGTAAGCATCAATAATATCGATTAAATTCAAATTCAAATTCAAATCGTTTAATTCAGACCACAAGTCCATAGAATTACATACAAAATAATAAATTAAATTAAAACCACACAAAGTAAACCACATAAAGCCCTTCAATGGTTTTTATTGTATCTTAACCAAGAAAGTATGAAGCCTTTTACTCGTAATGACTTTTTTTTAATATTTTGTCAATCGCAGACAGATATAGTGAAGCTCTAATTCGTTATTAATTAGTTAATTAAATAACACTAAAAGGTATTTTTTTATTAATTAGTACCTACCTTATAAGTTGATCAAGTAGGTACTTACTTATATTTTCAGCTTACTTCTCAACGTCCCGTAGGGGCAAGCGCCTACTGATCCTCAACGGGTTTAGCTACTTCGTGAAAGCGACGCGAAACTGCAAAGTGCGCTGGAGTTGCTCGAAACAGCAGAGTTTGAAATGTCGCGCCTTTGTTTGCACGGTCGATGACGAGATAGTACTGTTCAAAGGTACCCACAACCATGGGCCTAATGCAGTTTGACCTAATATAAATAAGGCTTTTACTAATGCAATAAATAACAGTGTGTACCCTCTATAAAACAAATACATGTATGTTGGAAGCTACTTTAGGAATAAAAGTCGCTCTCAAATCTGACTATCCAGTTTATTACACCCCTTTTTCGTCGGAGCTTGAAGAAGCAAAACCTCGCGTTGCGTATAGAGCGCCATTTACGGACTACTTTATGCATGGTATACAAAAATAAACTTTAATGCAAAAGTCGTGAAATATATCTACGGTTCACTTTACAAGTCTACGTACTTATATGTGCCTTGTCGTGAAATATATCTACGGTTCACTTTACAAGTCTACGTACTTATATGTGCCTTGAGCTATGTGTAATGATGTATTTTTTATAAAACCTATGTTGTCTCCATTTTATTTATAATATTATTAGGTCAAAATAAAAGATACAATGATAATATTAATCCACAACGCAGGCTTCGTCCAGATTCCCAACACAAAAACATTTGCAACATGCTTCGTCAAATTCACAGTACAAATCCACAATGGGTTTCGTCAACGACACAACCATAACCACTAAATCTAATTATAAATAAAATTCTACTCCATTAGACCCCACCCCGAAATTTATATGATTAATTAATTTAATTGTTTTTTTATGTATATGATTACCTACGAATTGCTCTGTATATACTTCTCATAATGTGATTGACGTATATTTTTGTAAGTATTAAAAATATCGATTAAAGCTCTTCAATGGTTTTTATTGTATCTTAACCAAGAAAGTATCAAGCTTTTTACTCATAATCACATTTTTCTTTATATTTTGCCAATCACAGACAGATATTGTAAAGTTGTAATTCCTTATTAATTAGTTTATTACATAACACTAAAATGTAAATATTTTTTTATTAATTAGTACCTACCTTATAAGTTGATCAAGTAGGTACTTACTTATGTTTTTAGCTTACTTCTCAACGGCCCGTAGGGGCAAGCGCGTACTGATCCTCAACGGGTTTAGCTACTTCGTGACGCGAAACTGCAAAGTGCGCTGGAGTTGCTCGAAACAGCACAGATTGAAATGTCGCGCCTTTGTTTGCATGTTTGATGATGAAGTCATAGTTGTCAAAGGTACCCTCAACCATGGGCCAAATGCAGTTAGTTTTAACTAATTTAAATACGGCTTTTACTAATATAATAAACAACAGTGTAAAAGAAGTAGAAGAAAAAGACACGTATGCTGAAAACAACTTTCGGAATAAAAAACCGCTCTCAAATCGGAGTATCCAGCTTATAATCCCTCTTTTTCGTCAGGGCTTAAAGAAGTAAAACCTCGCGTTGCGTATATAGTGTGCCGTATTCTAATTTTAAAATACAAAAAACAATAGATTAAAAACACAACTATCTCCAACATAACCCCAACACACAACAAATAATCAACCAATATTGAAGTTGTATTGGGGATGCGTCGGAATAATTTTCAAGATTCAGACGTTTAAGCATTAGCTGTATTGCGTAGTTAATGGAAGTTGTAATGAAGTAGGATTGTGTCTAATAGTAGTTTATGTAACTGTTACGTATTTTAAGGCCTAATTACGTACAGTTGCATACACTGCTTTATCTACACTCATATCATATATTCTAAATGAAGTGTTCGGAAACCATAGAATGACCACCATTGCACCGCCATGGCCAACTCGATTGTGCCGGCGGTCGGGCGGGCGCTTGCCGTTGCTCAGGAAGGAGGACAGGACTTACATTATGTTATCAAATTCGATGTTCGGAATTTAAAACTCGTAACGTATCAATATATGAGCATGTAAAGTTAAAATTACGTTACTGCCACAGATAAAAAGCTTATAGTAAAATCGGTTGTGGTAATGCTAGCCATTGCCTACCGTTTTTGAACACGTTTTAGAGGACTTACAATGTGAGCGTAGATAAACGTGTTTTCAAGTTAGAATACGGCCCAGTGTACTCTGAAGTCTAAGTTATGTACGGTACAAATATAAATTTTAATGCAAAAGGCGTGAAATGTCTTATCTCACTTCACGAGTACTTACCGATCTAGGTAGGTATTTATATGTGCCTTGAGAATTTATCTGTGTGATGATGTATATTTATGTAATTACTAATTAGAAATAAAGTACTAATTTGAATGAAGTATTCAGTTGCGAATGTTGCCATAAAGTTTGTTTTCTTTTGTAACTTGTCATAGTGTGACCGAAACTAATTTTTGTATCAAAAATATCGATTTCTATTATTTCAGGTTTCCAATGATAATTTTTGTTTCAGCCCGTTTCGTCAGATCAATACAGGGTAGGCGTCTCCTCTTTTACGACGGTTTCACTTTCTATCAGAAGTCGCGTCGTGACAACAAAATCCGCTGGGTATGCTCTAACCAACAGAGCATGGGATGCTACGTAACAGTGTTTACGCTTGGAGATGGTGACGACCAAAAGGTGCTGGTGGCGAAAGGATTCCATAATCATGACGCTCAGAGCGCCATAGGTCTATCTTTAAGCACTAGTGCCAATGTCGCGCGTAGTTCAACGTATTGGGATTTCAACCGTAAACTTTTATAAATGTTAGTGAGTCTCACGAAAGTTTAAATTTAATAAACACACTTTTTAAATATTTATCAGGTATGTGTCTTTTAACTTCGTATTTCCGCACTTGCCAGGCTAGATCATTTAAAAATAAAATATTATATAGTCATATCAAAAGAAGTGAGAGCGCTGGTAGCCTTGCGGTAAGACGTCCGACTTTCAATCCGGAGGTCTCAGGTTCAAACACCGGCTCGTACCACTGAGTTTTTCGGAACTTATGTACTCCTGAGCAGCTCAAGTACTGCGGACTGCAACGATCGTTTAGCAAAAGTATCAAAAACGGCTTGTGATTGGCTAGACGACCATAATTTAGAAATTAACCAAAGTAAAACTAAAATAATACAATTCAAACCCATACAAAAAATACATATGCCAATGTCATTACAGATAAATGACATACCTATTGAAGAAGTAAAAGAATTTAAATTGTTAGGAATAAATATAGATTCTAGTATAAATTGGAAATCCCATATCAAAATCTCATAAATAAGTTAAGTAGTTTTATTTACGCTTTAGGCACCCTTAAGGTTAATACTAACCAAGAAACATACTATCGGCTTACTACGCTTTCGCACATGCATGGTTGCAATATGGTGTAATTTTATGGGGAGACAGCACTGACGCACAAAAATTGTTCCTTGTCCAAAAGGATTGCATTCGCACTATAACAAACACCCAATTACCGAACAGCTCTCGCTCACTTTTTGTTAAACTCAAAGTCCTTACCCTACCTTGTATATATATTTTAGAAGCAGCACTTTTTGTTAGGAATAACTTCAATCTATTTAAATATAGAGTAATAAAATCAGAAAGGCGGAAACACATTAAACAGTTAGAAACACCAGATTTTAATTTAGCAATGTTTCGAGACGGTCCGTATTTCCAATGCATACTAATAACAAACAAGTTACCGGAAGAAATAAAAAAGGAACCCAAAGATGAAGTGTTTAAACGAAAACTTAAAGAACTATTAATTAAAAAATGCTACTACACTATGAATGAATTCTTCAACGATACATCACTGCAATAATGAAATCTGCACAAAGCCCACACATAAACGAAGTAATTAAAAAATAAGTTACCTGTACAAACGTTTATATATTATGTATTTGGATATCTTTGACATAATTAATAAGCAATATATTTAAAAAATGTCTATAATATTTAATATTGTGTAACTGTGTTATTAATGTTATTATGTACCTATATTGCATGATAAATGAAATATCGTTAGATACATTAGTTACCTAAGTACTAGTTTAGTAAGAATAAACATTGCTATGCCCTAACAGGGTTCATGTGAACGTTAGTAGTAAGCTTTTTTGTAAGACCTTATGTAACACATGATTATGACGCAATAAATGAATTATGAATTATGGAATATCATTTGATATTTACCAGGCGCTTTTCGGTGAAGGAAAACATCGTAAGGAAACCGGACCTAATCTTGATAAGGCCTAGTATCCCCTCTGGGTTGAAAGGTCAGATGGCAGTCGCTTTCGTAAAAACTAGTGCCTACGCCAGTTTATGGGGTTAGGTTGTCAAACGGACCCCAAGCCGGGACAAACGCTAGGAGGAAGATTTAGTCATATCAAAAACTAAATCTAGTAGTTCAACCATAGACATATAAAATAAGAAGACGTAGTGCCGTGAAGACAAAACTGTGACTCCACAATAAGCCGAGTTCAGACGTGTTTACGCGCGACACGCACACATATACAACTCGTGGACGAGCGGTGATTGGTTCAAACGTCAAAAGTGAGTGTGTGTGCACGAGATCGCGGCTCATTATGGAATCACAGTTTTATCTTCGTGGGATTCCGTCTTCTTATTTTATATGTCTATGAGTTCAACGTCATTAACCCGGCGGGAGTGTGGCCGGGTATGTCATACCCACTGTAATACTAATTTGCGTATATTTTTTGTTCGTGACCTTCAAAGTTGTTGTCGCCCTGAGTAGCTGGAGGTAAAGGGGTGCGGGAGGGGATAGTGGCGTGATCGCAGTGACGCGGCAGCCTGCAGTCGGGTAACACGCTTGCAAACTGCGTTTGGGTATGAGATACCCTGCCACAAAGTTAATGCACATATTTCGTGACATAAACTAGCTGTGCTTTTTTTGCTATTGTGACTTATTTTGTTTGTTACAATATAGATTTTAATTAAAAATGGACTTTGAACGTAAAGAAAACCGACTTCGGTCCATGTTGCAAGATGTACTAGAGAATACGTCAGATGATGCGAGCTTTTATTTGCAACTTTTATTTGCAAAAACTGCATTGATTCGAACTGAACGATTCTTAAGATGTTCCTAAGACTATTTGTGTTTTTTTAATAGTTTATATTGTTACTTATGTCATGTTCTATAGTAGTTTCAAGTTATTTTTGATAAAGTTTGTTTTGTTTTTTTTTTCTGAATTTTTTATGAGGGGTTAATTTTTTTTGTTAAAAATTCATAGACATTTGATTAAAGTTGAATAACACATAAGATTTATAAAAATAATTAAATGTTTTATTTTTAATACCTTATTATATAGTTGCTTTATCGTTATAAATAAAAAATAATATTATTATTCACAAGAATAAAGTTTTACTGCCACATTTGTAAACGGGTATGTCATACCCTGCCACATAGTACTTGTTACAATTTTTTACCACACTCTCGCCGGGTTAAGTATTTCGGGAAAAGGAAGGTCGATTTTGTACTGAACGATTATTATGTAATTTATTGTGTAGGTGACAATATCAATGTTAACAGATTAAGTTCTAGTCTGGTTCAGTAATGTTAAATTTTTTTTTAGATCATAGTTTGCTAAAAAAACCAGGAGCCTGCAGAAAGACAAGGCGAGCATGTGTCAATTGCTACAAGCGACTGTCAGCTGAGCAAGGAAGGATAGCGGCCAAATCACGAACGCGCAAAGTAGCGACGTATTGCGAAGGCTGCCCTGATAAACCACACCTCTGTTTAGAATGCTTTAACTATTTGCACTTAATCAAAATAAATTGATAAAAGCAAATTGATTAATATATTGTTGTCAGTTCAAGGCGTTAGCTAGTTGTCGCGGTTGCACAGAGCGGGCGCACGCTTGCGGATAGAAATCGGATAAAATAAGTAGTGGCCACGTCAGATATGACACTATAATGAGAGCAACAAAACCCGTCTGGTTAGATTGCTATACTATCCTTATTGCTAGATCCAGGCATCTGACAGCTTTGAATGGGTGGAGTTCAGAGTGACAGACTAGCAAAATTTTTGAACTGGAAAATAGTAATACCAAAATAGGTAAAAACTGGCGACGTCATCTTAGTTATAAAGAACAGGGCCTATATTTTAACATTAGAACAAAAAACATTGCGTGTTATTACGGAAACAAGAATAGTAGGCGACAAATTATGAATGACATTATACGTCGTTTGGCACTACTTTCCCCCAACCGAAACTTTTGGTAAGATAATAATAATAATAATAAACCCGCGGGGGCAGCTTGTGGCGAGCTGACGGTGAGTGGCGACACCGCGGACCCTATTCCAGAGGGCCCTTTCCATCTGGCCCTCGCCTCTGTGCTTGCCTTAACTGGCCGGCCAGAGTGGAGTCGCAAGAGCGGGACCTATGATCCAGGTTGGAAGTGTAAAATGTCATAACGCCGGCGGCCTGCTGATCGGATTACCGGGATCTGGCTACCGCAGACTCACCTCTCGACAACCTCACAGCCACTCTCAAATGTTGCTCTGTTGTCGCACTGTGCGTGCGGCCATTGCGGGGCCCACTCAATGAGTTGGCGAGTCACCACCTGTCTTTTACAATTTTGAGACTGATTGTCATGGCAGGTGTCCGCTAGTCTCGTCCCATAGCCCGATATCCAGTCCATCCAACATTCAAATCAATAGCCTTATGACCTTAGTTCCCATCGCAGCACAGAAGTGCTGCACTGCAATAGTCTTTGCACCTGGCGGGGACCATCTCCGAATGTATCATGTTGTGCGTTCGGAGATGGTATCTGCCATGTGTATCCCTTACTTTTATATTATATCGTTTTAAAGGGCCTATGCGCTGTTGACTTCGGTTCCACGCATGCCTCCCAAAGGTCCGGGACCCCATGGTCCCGAGATATGGAAAAAACGTACAAATAATAATATTAATAATAATATTTTTTATTCATTATAACAAAAGTTTACATAATTACAATAGGTACATAATTCATATTACATAGGTACAGTCTTATATCCATATATTAGAGTCCAGATTTAGAAATAAGCATAGTATAGCAAACTGAGTCTAGGGGTTTCGTTGCTCTCATTATTGTGTCATATCTGACATGGCTAGCTCCCCGTCTATAGTATGAGCGGCGCAAATTTTTCCTGGATTTTACGGGTGTGCCCGCTCCATGCGTCCGCGCCAGCTAGCAGACGCACTTAGGTACTTTTAGTTTATTCAGCTTTTATTTAGCTTTTATTTTTAGTTTATTCCATAGGACAGATATCCGAAATAAATATCCAACATACAATGTAAATTTTATATTTCCAGTAACATACGTGACATCGAAAAGAGGCAAGCGGTTACTTCTATACGAAGGGTACACCTACTACTCGAGGCCTGTCCGCAGCGCAAAGATCCGATGGTGCTGCTCCACACACGAGCCCCTAGGGTGCCGTGCGGTCGTCTACACATTGGAGGACACTGTGATCTCAGTCAAAAACTCGCATAATCACCTACCTAAGACGTTTATTAAGTGTTGAAATTAAAATACATATTGCCCGTCAAGTAATAAACGGACTGTATCTCTTGGCACTTATCATTAGAATCTCAAGGAACTGGTCAACCGGTGATTGTTATGATAGGATGGAGCAAAATCGATCAATTGCCTATACCGACCATTATTGACAATCGATCGTTTGATGAGGAAACCATGAATCGATGGCCAATTGATGTAGGGTAGGTTAGGGAAAACTCCAGAAGAAAGATTGCCTCGGTAGGTATATGTTAACAACATAATGTATTGGTATATGAATATCACTTCATGTTAACAGAGTTATTGTAACTATTAGAATCGAGTAATTTTACCATGTATAATTGCTTCTTACACACATAATTGTTTCTGACATTTGAGCACCATTACGCCATTATCACTATTTATCACAGTAGTACCGGTGTTATTGTGTACATGTTGCTTCTTTATTTAAGCTGTGACATTTTACCATTCCTTCCAGCTGAATATGTAGTTTCGAGAAGAGGAACAACATGGCTCATACGCGGCTATACTGCCACTGCCACTGCCGGATTGCTGTCATAACTTTGTATGCCTTGGCTCCAATGGCATGTTGATTTGATTTGATTTATTTATTCAAAAGACAGCCCAATGGTCCATACAATGTTATTATTAACTTAGTCTAACATTAGTTGTTTAATAATATATACAAAAAAGTGATTTAGTCCTCTCACCCATTATTCACAGAAGAGGGCAGTCTAGCTTGTTAGCTATCTTGCATGGGATACTGATGCTACTATATGAACAACTATAAAATTTTGGGGTAATTTTTCAGAGCTAATACGGTTTCTGTGATCATTACTGTTCACTGTACATGATTTGTAGTTTTGTACTCTTATACAACGATTACACCTACTACTTTAAATCTACGAGCGTGCTAGGAAAGCAGCGATGGTGTTGCTCCACTTACGAATCTCTGGGCTGTCGAGCGGTCATCACCACCTTTGAGGATCGGGTTGTCTGCATTAAGGGTGACCACAAGCATCAACAGATGACACGAGTAAAAAGGTTTATAATCTAAGCAGTTTAATTTCCCCCATTAAAAAAACATAAATTATGTAATATAATCAGTGTGGAAAGACGTAATTTTAGGTAATGGGCTTGTCCGTGTTTGTTTTATTTTGTATGTGTAACTATTTTGATAGCAGGTTTGAGACGTCGTTATCTTATTATATAAATCCGATTTTAAAAGTTTCTGTTTGATTTCAAGTTACCTACGTAATTATTAGTTTGATGTAGAATATTGAATTTTTTATTGTGCCATAAACATTTATTGATTGAAATTTAATTAAAAGTAATTGTGTTTTATTTGTCTCTGTTAACAATCCAACAAAGAAAGTAAAATAAGTAATTTACATATAATCTTTTGATTAATAATATCACATAGTCTTCTTCTTCTTTCCTCCCTTATTCCCAGTTCTATCTAGGGTCGGGCATGGGTTGTCGTGGGGGTTAAATTCCGCGCTTTCAATTTCAATAATATCATATAATAACTTTGTTTAAAAAATACCCTAATTATGTTTTACCACCCTTTCAGCCAAATTCATCACTTCCAAAAGGGGAAAGCGGCTTCTACTTCACGATGGATTTACCTACTACGAAAAATCACGAGGTCGCGGTAAAGTCCGCTGGTGTTGCTCGACCCATGAGCCATTGGGGTGTCGGGCGGCCGTCTACACAGTCGAAGATATGGTGATATTTGTGAAAAGCATACATAATCATTATAGGCAGCGAGACTATAACAGCTATTAAGCTAATAGGTAATACCTACATTATATTTGATAAAAAAACGAGTTTTACTCGAGGGTTGTGCTCACCACAACCCGAGTTTTTCGCACCTTAGTGCGATACGGTTGCTTAAATCATGAGCCAATGAGATGTCACGCGGCTGTCTAATGAGTAAAAACCTCTCTAAAATGAGAAATCAAGAGACTTTGGTTTATTGCGCAGGGGTTCCTCGATCCGCGAAACATCAAGATGTCGTTCGTGTGTTAGATTGGTGGTATTGGGTGAAAAATACACATGATTATGACAAGCAGCGATAGTATAAGTAATTAATTAGCTAGATACATATGGCAAATGTAAAACTAGCTGCCTATACCTATACAGGGGTATCTCAAACTCATAGATACATAGTTATGTTTTATGTTGGAAGTTTATTGGTGCCGGTGAAAGGCTAGTGAGAATGTATTTGTGACTCGTATCTTTCAAGCAGCGACAGTTGAATAATATTTTTGTATTTTAATTGTACTACAGCAGTAAATTAAAGTGGGTACAAAGTAATAAAATAAAATAAAATGTAATGGCAACATTTAATATTTATGATGAATCTTAGTATCTATAAACAAATGTCGCATGATCAGGAACTACCAGTATTAAGTAATATTAGCCTTAATATTAGGAATAAATACAAATATACAAAAAAAAAGTTATCTTTTATTATTACTAAGTAAGTAAGAACTAACCCCCTTATTCATACGTCTCTCAGGGCTCAAATAGTTAATTTATGTTTTATCCTTATCCGTCACTTTGACAGTCGTGTTTGTTAGAAACAGACAGAACATAAATTAAGTAACTGAGATCTGAGAGACGTTTATGAATAAGTAGGAAAAAAACTAATAGTTATTTTCCCAACTGCAATAACATCTTTTACTTTTAGCCCAATACACAACATCTCTAAGAGGCAAACGCCTACTAGTATACGACGGGTTTACCTACTACAAGAAATCAGGAGCAGCTAAAGTACGATGGTGTTGCTCTACACACGAATCTTTGGGGTGTCGCGCGACTGTGTACACTATTGACGATATCGTGGTATTAGCGAGGAGCGCACACAATCATTCAAATCAACGAAATATTAATAATTATGAAATCAACAATCTCGTTTGAATTTGTTTTACTTTTTTGTCTTTAATTGTATCACATAATTGTCTTTCACTGTAACACAATAATCATATTTGAAATGAATGTTTATGACTAAATGATAATACTCGTAAGTATTTGGTGTCGTTTAGGTTTTGGCTTCTAACAAGGAAGGGTACCCAACTGTTCGGCTCCGATTGGATTTATTTTTATATGTTACTAGCTGTGCCCGCGGCTCCGCCCGCGTGGAATTCGGTCTGTGTCAGTAAGCGGCTAATTCACCCCTAATTTCTCTCCCGCTACCCTGGAGGCGGAACTTGAAGTAAAGTTGACAGATGGATACGCTAGAGGACAGTAGTCCTAATAAAATATTTTACAATTACCACTAAATGAACTACACTCATAAATGTATACTTTTTTTTTATTATATTTGTTTTTGGCATGATTTAGATGACATAGAGAGTAGTAGGTGTATATCGGACGATACAGGACCACTTTTGTATTTATACGTTCATGTCCACGGCAAATATCATCCAGATCGATCCTCCCGACAAATTAGTTGGGGGGTGAGAGGGGGGAGGGGGGGTGTCACAAATGCAGAAATTATTTTTTTCTATTTTAGGTGCGCTTGGAGGGGGGGGGGGGTCCATGACCCATGCAAATTTAACTCAATCGAGTGTAGTGGCTACCCCCCCCCTTTTAGACGTTGAATTTTTATAGGCTACGTATAACCTGGCTGGGGATTTTCTAGAATTGGAATTAGTAATCCTTAATTGGGTGATTTCCGGGATAACAATGAAAAAAAAACCGGCCAAGAGCATGTCGGGCGATGCTCAGTGTAGAGTTTCGTAGATGCTGCCCTGTTACAAAACATCCGTTCTAAAGGTCGTTTATTTGGCGGCGCTTACGTCAGTTTACTATTCGGCACTTCCTTTCACTATGCGTTTTTGACTAATAATTCAAAAACGGCTGAACCGATTTTATTCAATATAGTTTTTATTGAAAGTTCTTATCAGGCCTCACCAAATTTCAGCTTTCTAGTGCGAACGGTAACTGAGCTAGACCGCGGACAGACGGACGGACATGGCGATGTAACTGTTACGTAATAAGGCCTAATTATGTACAGAAGCATACACTGCTTTACCTACACACATATTAAAAATCCATTGAAACCATTAGAATGACCACCATTACACCGCCATGACCAATATTATTGGCGTATGCGTATTATTGGCGCCGGCGGTCGGGGGGCGGATTTTCATTACGTTACCGTAGGTAATGAATTTTCATACGTTTTTACCACACTGTCACAGATAATACACTGATGTTACGTTATTGGTTGCAATAATGTTGGTAATTAATTACATACGGTTCCGAACGCGGAATAGAGGATTTATGATATTGGTGTAGATCAAGATATTTATTCGTCAATGTAAGCACATTACAATACACTAATGAACGTCAGAGAAAAATAAAATACGTGAGTGTCGTGGAAAGTGTGTGAATCAAGTGCGATTGGAACGAAGTACTTAATTTTATTTCATTTTTTACTTTTTCGTAAATTTTGTGGTTTTAATTTTTTTTGCATTTTTTAAAAATTTTGGAAATAGTGGAAATTTTGGAAATAGTGGAAAATTTGGAAATTTTGGAAATTTTGAAAGTTTTGGAAATTTTGTGAAATTTTGGAAATTTTGGAAAATTTGGAAATTTTGGAAATTTTGGAAATTTTGGAATTTTTGGAAAATTTGGAAATTTGAAAATTTTGGAAATTTTGGAAATTTTGGAAATTTTCGAAATTTTGGAAATTTTGGAAATTTTGGAAATTTTGGAAATTTTGGAAATTTTGGAAATTTTGGAAATTTTGGAAATTTAAATATTTTAAATTTTTGACATTTTCGACATTTTTGACATTTTCGACATTTTTAAATTTCTCGACTTTTGAGGTTCTCGACTTTTTTCACTTTTATCACTTTGCCACTTCTCAGTTTCACTACACTTCACTTCACTTTATTCTATTTTATATATTTTTTATTTCATTCCATTTTACATGTTTCTCAATCGTATGGGTGTCGCGTTTTCGTGACGTGACGCTTTTTCGTAACGGTCACGTGACTTTTTTTCGCCTAGGCCCCCATCCGCGAACCGTCCGATAAAGAACTTCGTTCCAAAACTCCACCGGTTCTAACCCTGTAGGTGTACCTCTGGCCCAAGAAGTATTATGACCGAAAAGAAATTCTACGGGACTTATTTTTTTCAAAACAGTAATACATTATTAGATCATAAAGATACAAAATAATGCGTAGTTCTTCAAGAAGACATATCAAAACTGCTTGAGAGACAGATAATGTACCTATTGTTTAATTATAAAGAAAAATAAATCCTAATCTGACTGCTTCACAAAACGTTTAATATGTTTTCCTACCTAAACGGTGTCCTATAAATGTTAGATGATTTTGTAGTAGTTTTTTGGTTTGCTGCAATAACCCTTTGACATTCATGACATTTTCAAATATTTCTTAAGAGCGGGTAATGGTAAATTTAAAGCATCGACGGGTAACATGTTATAAAAATCTTGACCAAGAAATTACAAATTATTTCAATACCAACTTTCAACATACAAACTTTCAACCCCCTTTTCACCCCTTCCAGGGTTGATGTTCGGGATGAAAACTGTTCATTATCCTTTCCCGGGACTCAAACTATCTCTACACAAAATTTCATCATTATCCGTTCAGCCGTTAACTAATTAAAAATACTTGGAACGTGTTCTGTTATCGATTCTAAGTATCTCCAGCCAACTTTTTTTCGAATATATTCCATGAACAGACTTTCGACCCTCTTCAGCTTTATTATATGTATAGATAGTTTTTATTGAAAGTACCTTTCAGGCGTCACTTCCATTATTTTTTTCAAATTTTTTGGACCTACGGTTCTAAAGTAAGATGGGGGGGGGGGGGGGGGGGGTTTGAAGAAGAAACTATCCTTTGTCATTTCTCGAGACCCATACTATCTCTATACCAATTTTCATCTAAATCAGTTCAGCGGTAAAAAAATCCTCATACCACCTTCCAACCCCCTTTTCACCCCCACAAGGGTTTGAAAACTATCCTATGACGTTTCTCGAGACTCAAATTATCTCCATACTCATTTCTATCTAAATCGTTTCAGCGGTTAAAAATTCTCCATACAAACTTTCAACCCCATTTTCACCCCCACCAGGGTTGATTTTCGGGATTAAAACTATATATTATCCTTTCCTAGGACTCAAACTATATCTATCCAAAACTTCATCAAAATCCGTTCAGCCGTTTTCACGTGATGCGCGGTCAAATAAACAGACAAACAGATAAACAGATAAACAGATAAACAGACAAACAGATAAACAGACTAATTCTAAAAATTGTTGGAACGTGTTCTGTTATCGATTCTAAGTATCCCCAGACAACTTTTTTTCGATTATCTTCCATGTACAGACTTTCGACCCTCTTCAGCTTTATTATATGTATGTCTAAATCAGTTCAGCGGTAAAAAAATCCTCATACCACCTTCCAACCCCCTTTTCACCCCCACAAGGGTTTGAAAACTATCCTATGACGTTTCTCGAGACTCAAATTATCTCCATACCCATTTCTATCTAAATCGTTTCAGCGGTTAAAAATTCTCCATACAAACTTTCAACCCCATTTTCACCCCCACCAGGGTTGATTTTCGGGATTAAAACTATATATTATCCTTTCCCAGGACTCAAACTATATCTATCCAAAATTTCATCAAAATCCGTTCAGCCGTTTTCACGTGATGCGCGGTCAAATAAACAGACAAACAGATAAACAGATAAACAGACAAAAATTCTAAAAATTGTTGGAACGTGTTCTGTTATCGATTCTAAGTATCCCCAGACAACTTTTTTTCGATTATCTTCCATGTACAGACTTTCGACCCTCTTCAGCTTTATTATATGTATAGATAGAGTAGTCAAAAACAGCTGACGCGTAATGTTTTTTAGCTGCCCAATTTCAACCTGTTGGGAGAAATGGTCCTCCAAAATACTGAAAAATGACGAAACCCTTTAACTTCTGTAGAGAGTTTTGTTCAAGCAAACTGCGTTGTTATTACTAGTTTTGATATATGTTGGAGAACATGAAAAAATAATGGACACATGTTTTGCTATTTCTGCTAAAAACTCATATTTAAAAAAAAAACATACACTTCAAAGTTCCATACTTTTCATCGTTTCACTCACTTTCCCTTTGGTTATTTGTTTAGCTTGAAAACTGTTTGGTCCATGATGTCATGGTTCATGGTCCTGAAAAAAAAACACAAAAAAAACATTTGGCGGTTTCATCTATTATAAAAAACACGTGTCCATTATTTTTTCATGTTCTCCAACATATATCAAAACTAGTAATAACAACGCAGTTTGCTTGAACACAACTCTCTACAGAAGTTAGAGGGTTTCGTCACTTTTCAGTATTTTGGAGGACCATTTCTCCCAACAGGTTAAAATTGGGCAGCTAAAAAAAATTACGTGTCAGCTATTTTTGACTACTCTATAACATATATAAAATAAATCCAATCGGAGCCGGACAGTTGGGTACCCTTCCTTGTAAGTAAGTGCTTTAAGCCTTTATAAGGCAGAGGGAATATATTTCCCACCATTATTTGAACTTTATCTCAAAGTGATAGGGTTCAATTTCGCCTAATTTCTGACACCCTTTTGCCTTATAAAGGGTTAAGCGAGGTTTACGTAGTAAATTTAGTTTTTAGTTAACTTTTCATATTGTTTAATAATAATAATATAATAACCCTGTTTGAAATATTTTGTCTTTGGAATATTAAGAAAGTCGTAAGTGAACCTTAACCAACTAATATACAAAAAATCACTTTTAAACCCTAGCTAGCTGTTTAATTATTTTTTTCGGTTTTAGCCCAGTTTATCGAATCTCGAAAGGCAGGAAAACGTCTTCTAGTATGCGAGGGATATACATTCTATACTCGTTCAACGTGTGGTTACAAAGTGCGGTGGTGTTGCTCAACACACGGGCACCTCGGATGCCGAGCTGTGATATACACTGTCGAAGATATGATGGTTGTGGTGAAAAATCACCATTCTCATTTACCACCAAAATGGAATTGAAATTGAATTAAACACATTTTATTAGATCAGCATTTGCTTTGTTATATACCTACTTTAAATAGGATTCCGCATTTTAATTTTAGTTTATGTACATTTAATTTAATGTAATTTAGTGCGTGTAAATATACTAGTAAAACTAAATTCTATGTTTGATTATTATTTCTAGGACTATCATCATGTATGTATGTAAATATCATAGGACAATCATCATGCATTTTCAAAGTTTAGATTTTTTTTAACGCTAAACATATTTTTATACCGTCTGCATTTTCTTTTGATTCCCCTACTTTGTGTACAAAACAAAACCCACTATTTGTATAAATTCTAAAAAGACAGGGCTAATAGTTAAAAGTTCTCATTTGATTACAATTTATATGTTACAATACTAACCCCTTTCTATTTTCAGCCAAATTCTCCACGTCTTCAAATGGCATTCGTTTACTGGCGCACGATGGGTTTACCTACTACGCGAAATCATCTACTGGTGGCAAGTTGCGATGGTGTTGCTCAACTGCCTCGTCTCGCGGGTGTCGCGCTTTGGTTTATACTTACAATGATATCATAGTGATGGTTAGAGGGCCTCATAACCATTTAATTTAGAGGACTTTTTGAACGAGACATTTATTTAGTTTCTAGTATAATAGTAGTTAGGCTGAAATGAAGTGTTTTTGAATGATGTTTCTTCTAATTTCTACAGTTAAGTTGCCTTTTCATCGCGATACCGTTTTATAGTTAGCTGAAGATATCTTATTCCAACGCATACGCAGATTAGATTTTTCTGGAGCAAACTGTACATAATCTGGGCAGGGTGGTAATATTAGTTTCCCGTTGAATTGTGTCAAACGTGACTTCAACACACAATAAATAATCAACCAATAATGAAGTTTTATTGGAGTGGCATCGGAATAATTTTTCAAGTAAATTATGATATTTCTTATTAAGACGTTTAGGCACTGAATTGGGTAGTTAATAGGAGTTGTTTTAAAGTTTGAACGTGTCTTAACGTGTTTTAAAATGAGAATACGGCCCAGTTAAGTTACAATATGAGAAGAAATAAAGTGTTTACCTTTTAACCTTTGTTTACATTCAATCGTATCTATTTAAAGTTAGTTAACATTAATATGTCTCCTGTAGATTTGGCTTTACAATAAAATATGGCTTTTGCCCCCTTTCAGCCTACTTCACCACATCAGCAAAAGGCAAACGGCAGCTAGTAAGCGATGGTTTCACCTACTACGCAAATTCTTCACATGGCGGCAAAGTGCGTTGGTGCTGCTCGACGCACTGGCCCCGTGGCTGCCGCGCTACAATATATGCTGTTGATGATGTGATATTGAAGACGAGAGGCACTCACAACCATGTTGCAACCTATTCCATGTAAAGTTCCATATAAACTGATGACTAACTACACTCGCGAGCAAAAACCAGGTCAGTGACAAAAACCCTTATATTTTGCAAATTAATAGCGGTATGTGCAGGAAACTAACTGTGTATTAAAGAGAATTTAATATCGAATTAAATTGAACCTTCAAACAAGAATTCTGGAAAAAGTTTTATTTAAAAAAAAAGGAGAATGGTACCAAATTCAAATTGAGCTTATTTCACTTTTGATTGTTTTCTCACTTTTGTTTTCAATCTGTCAAAGCAAAATGATAAAAGGTAGTTTTTGTTGACTTTGATGGTCATTATTGAATTACTATCATGTCGCTAACACAAGATGAATGTACACGTATCGTCACTTTGTTACAAGAAGGCAGAAGTCAGAGATATACAGCAAGAAGAACAGGCGTGTCACTATCTACGGTGCAGAGGGTCCTCCAACGTTTCCTACAAACTGGCAGGAACCTTCGAAGACCAGGAACCGGCAGGCCGAGATGTACTACGGCTAGAGAAGATCGATTTATTGTAACAACGATGCTCCGAAATCGGCATCTCACTGCAGTTTGAAGTCAAAAACCAACTTCGGGAGACCCGAAGAGATGACATCAGCGAGTGGACTGTAAGGCGGCGGCTTCGTGAAGCTAATTTGACCCCACATAGACCGGCAAATGGCCCAAAACTTGACAGAGGGCATCGAACTGCAAGGAAACTTTACGCACGCGAATACAGGCGATGGGGTGCCGAAGAATGGGCAAGAATTATGTTTTCTGACGAATGCAGATTTATGCTCTATGCACATGACGGGCGGCGAAGAGTTTACAGACGGCCAGGTGAACGTTTTATTCCAGCCTGTTTTGAAGAAAAAGTTGCTTTCGGCGGTGGGTCTGTTATGGTTTGGGCTGGAATCTCTTCAGAGAGTCGCACGCAATTAGTTTTGATAGAAAATGGAACGTTAACTAGTGCCAGGTATGTGGAAGAGATTCTTAATGAGCATGTAGGCCCATATTTAATTAATATGGGTGAAAACTCAATCAATGTTCATGCATGACAACGCCAGGCCACACACCGCACAGATTGTGGAAGATTATTTTTAGGAGGTTGGCATCAACACTATGAACTGGCCCTCGAGAAGCCCGGACCTAAATCCGATTGAGCACGTATGGGACGAGCTCGGAAGGCGTGTAAGAAATCGAAACCCCGCCCCAGCTACACTTAGAGACCTGAAACAGGCGTTAGTGGAAGAATGGGCTAATATCCCGCAAGAACGCATAAGAAACTTAATAAACAGTATGCCCAATCGTTTAGAAGCTGTAAGAAGAGCCCGAGGAGGCAATACGAAGTATTGATATGTTTCACTTTTTTTTTGTTTTAAGTTTTGTGTGTGAGGTACCACGGTTGCTTTTTACCTATAATTAATTGATATCGTGTTTACCATGTTAATTAAATAAACAAGTGAATATCATCTCTAACTCTTGACGTTGTTTTAATAACTATGCATTTATCTATAATATACAATTTAATTCAGGCTCCTAGCTTTATTATTTAGGAGATATTATAGTTTTCCGTACTGACCCGAATTATTTGCACGCGAGTGTATTATACTATATGTAGGTACTGTTGTCATAATACACCAAATTTCACCAAAATGTGATTATTAAAACCCGTCTGCTTTAAAAAGATCTTTAAACGCATAATTATTCAAATGTAAGTCGGCGGATAGTTTATTCATAAGGTATATTAATGGTTGTAAAAGTATATTAATGATCAGGGAATAAATGCATATCTAATGGATAAATAGTATCTATAACCAGTGATATATGGCCATACGACAAAAAAAAAATGATCTTTAAGTTGGTTTTAAGCAAATATTGTTTTATATACGCGACCCTGATAAACGACCATTGTAAGAAAAAAAAACTTAATGTAATAAGTACGAATAAACAATAAATAAGTCGTTCTCTCGGCTCTGAGGGAACTACTAATGATGATGATGAAGTACTAGCGTGATACACTGTGATGTCAGAATAAAGTCAAATCACGATTACGGATATTTGTTAGGTTTGAGTGCCACTACAGATCTAAAATATTAGTAAATGAAGATCATATGTTTGGAAGAAACGATTATAGTTATTCGATTTTCAGTCCAATACACCACATTACATAAAGGCAAACGTCTACTAGTCTACGCTGGGTTAACTACGTGAAATCATCCACCGGCGGTAAGCTGCAATGGTGCTGCTCTACCCACTGTCCGCGGGGTTGCCGTGCTACGATATCGATATATGAAAATAATGAAAATGAAAATAATTTATTGGTTACACTTTAACACATTACTAGAAACAAAACAGAAGTCTTCCTTTAAGTAAGATATATTTACTTGTGCCAGAAGACTCCGCTCAAATATATATAATACACTTATGAGGATGTGATAGTGCTGGCGAGACCCACGCGTAATCATTAGTACATTGTGTATTAAGGGCGGGAAATAAGAAATTACGAACGAGTGTCAATTTTAAGCCCGACGCGAAGCGAGGGCTTAAAATGTTCACGAGTTCGGAATTTCTTTACCGCCCGTGGCACACACAATGTTTTTCATCACACTTGTGAGGAAAAAGGAGAATTAATAAAAACAAACTTCTGTATAACATTGAAATTTTATTGAAAAATCAAACAGGGGGTGGTCATGGTCACAGATAACATCAACACAAGTTATTTTACAATATTGTTTTAAAAAGTACAAATGACAAAATTATTTAAGATTTCTTTGCATTGGACTAAACCAAAGACTAAACAATATGGATTATATAAATGTCACTCCCAAATTAAAAAAAAACACTTTTCCGCCCTAGGGCGAAAATTTCAATTTCCCGCCCGCAACGCCTACGTGTAAATAAATCTTTTCCGAGCAAGTTTGATGAAAAAGCATGTTTTTACGTAAAGGCATGTAGCACATGCTACACCAATCAATCGGTACACATTTGATGCAACGATAAACTTTGAATTGATTTGGTTTTCTATGACAGGTTTTACAACTATAAGTAATTTAGAATCAAATAAAGTGCCATTTTTTAGGGTTCCGTACCCAAAGGGTCAAACAGGACCCTATTACTAAGACTCCGCTGTCCGTCCGTCCGTCCGTCTGTCACCAGGCTGTATCTCATGAACCGTGATAGTTAGACAGTTGACATTTTCACAGATGATGTATTTCTGTTGCCGCTATAACAGCAAATACTTAAAACAGAATTAAATACATATTTAAGGGGGCTTCCATACAACAAACATTATTTTTTACCCGTTTTTATAGATTGGTACGGAGCCCCTCGTGCGCGAGTCCGACTCGCACTTGGCCGGTTTTAAAGATTATCCTGCAGTCCTAGCACATGAGTGTAGCGACAGTATCTCGCGGTCGAGATAGACATCTGTCACTTTCTGATGAATACAGTTAGACAGTGACAGATGTCTATCTCGACCGCGAGATACTGTCGCTACACTCATGTACTAGGCCTACTGTTTGTTTAGTGACAAAAAAACCGGCCTCTTGACTTGTGAGCGTGATGTATGCGACGGAATATCATCATGGCTATACCTAACATACAATTAGCCCTGAAGGATTAATCTTCTAATTAACTATTTTGTGTTTGGTATCTAATAAAAATCATGTCTATGTTTTCCAGTAACTTTAGTTGTTATAACAAATTCGAGTAAGGCTACATGTTAATAGTACTTTACTTTCAATATTTTCATGAATATTTTATTTTTTGCTTAAAATTACATAGGTTTATTCCACTTTCAGTTCAATTCACCACATCGAAAAAAGGCAAGCGCCTTCTAGTATATGATGGGTATACCTACTACATGAAATCAACGAGCGGTGCTAAGTTGCGGTGGTGCTGCTCGACTCACTATCGCCGGCGCTGCCGTGCTGCTATTTACACTTACAATGTTGATACCATGGACATAATAACAAAGGCGAGAACGAACCATAATCATGTTCCTGCGAAATGTTCTTTGTAAAATTTAAATGAATAACTTTTGATGGATCCATTTCAAAATTTTGGTTAACCACACAAAACTAAACGATGTTATAAATCGCTGCATCAGTTGGGGTACTTGAGGTCCTTTATAGACGGAGAGCTGGCCACGTCAGATATGACACAATAATGAGTGCAACGAAACCCCTCTAGTCAGTTTGCTATACTATGCTTATTTCTAGATCCGGACATCTGGTAGCTGTAAAGTGGTGGAGGTCAAAGAATGCAAATAACTTGAAGAAAACAAAGCCTAGAGTTCTGGATTTGATGCGATATTGTTGAAAATTATGAAATTGATTAGATTTAATCATATCTAGAAGTTTATGTTGGGGGAAAGTAGTGCCAAATAATGTATAATGCAATTTTTTGTTAGTCGCCTACTGTTTTGTTTCCGCAATAATAGACAATTGTTTTTAATCTAATGTCAAATATAGGCCCTGTCCTCTATAAATGACACAACATTGGCAGTTTAAGTATTACTTTTTTCCAACTTAAAAACTTTGTTGGTCTGCGACTCTGACCTCCACCCATTAAAAGCTGCCAGATGCCCGGATCCAGCAATAAGGATGGTAAAGCAGTCTAACTAGACATGTTTCATTGCTCTCATTGTTGTGTCATATCTGACGTGGCCAGCTCTTAGACCATTATAAAGTGTATGAAATTAGGTGCGTTTGTTCAATATTCTTACTCTATTTTGTATTCTAATAACAGTCATTTATAAGTTAAGCTGCTATTTAGTAGGTGCGTCGCATGAATAGTTGGCATTTGTGAATCTTAACCATTCGTATTTTTCTGTAAACTAGTTGTGTGAATTTAAACTACACCATTATAAGAGTCTTTTTTTTCACGGTATTAGACATTTTTTTTTTGTTTAAATATGTTCATTATTTCTCCTTCCAGCTCAGTTTACCACATCGATTAAAGGCAAGCGTCTACTAGTTTACGATAACTTTACATTCTGTGTGAAATCATCAAATGCTGGGAAAGTTCGGTGGTGTTGTTCAACTCATGGTCGTCGTGGATGCCGCGCTACAATTTTGACTTACGATGACATTATACTGACGACGGCAAGAGCAACTCATACCCATGCCGCAACTAGATATTCTTTGTTAATTTCACGATAGTTTTTTACACTGTTGTTATTTCACTGGTTATCAATCAATCTATTTAAGTTTGATGCGTCGATGTGCATAAAATCGATTGGTTGATTTCACTAAACTAACTTGTTGCAACGATAATATTGAATGTGAATCGGATTATACGAGTTAGTCATTTCAGCCTTAAAGTATTATTTCATCTGATATTTTTAGTTGTAGTTTTAGTCTTTATTTATAAAAAAAATATTGATGCAAGCAGCTATATAGTAAATAAATATGGTATGGTTCAGAAAAACTGCTTTTTTTTTTTTTTTTTATACCACGACGGTGGCAAACAAGCATACGGCCTACCTGATGGTAAGCAGCTACCGTAACCTATGGACGCCTGTAACTCCACAGGAGTCACACGCGCGTTGCCGACCCTTTACAAAAAAAAGGATTCACTGTGTTGACGGCTAAAGGAACAAGAGGGTCCCTCATCGTCAACACACTGGGTCCTCTTTGAGCTCTTTGGCAACCTTACTCACCAGCAGGAACACAACACTATGAGTAGGGTCTAGTGCTATTTGGCTGTGGTTTTCTGTAAGGTGGAGGTACTTCCCCAGTCGGGCTCTGCTCCAGATTTGAGCGAGATGACATTCACTGAACGTGCCCTACCACACTAAGCGAGATGCCATTCGCAGTGCCCATACCTCTCTTTTTGGCATAGTTTAAGGACATACCCAAGTCCGGACGTAGTTTAAGGACATACCCCGGGTCCAAGGACATACCCCGGGTCCAAGGACATACCCCGGGTCCGGGTGCTTATTTTAGTCACGTATTAATGTAACCAATTAGTGTTATATTTTTTTAAATTAATTATCTGCATTCTGAAAACGTAATTTAAGATTTTAAGAGTAGTGTTATTTTACTAATTATTTGCTTTGTAGTATGTTATTTTTTGTTCTCTATATTATTTTCATTTCAGCCCATTACACCACATCAACAAAGGGCAAGCAACTATTAGTATACGAAGGATTTACCTACTATGCGAAATCACTTATGGCCGGTAAAGTGCGATGGTGCTGCTCCACACACGTTTCCCGTGGATGTTGTGCGTCTGTTCGTACTGTTGAAGATGTAATAGTGACGGTGAAGGGACCTCATAACCACGAGGCGAAGAATAAAAAAAAATAAAAAAAAATATAAAAAAACAATCTATAAAATGTGTATTATAGTAGTGTTTTAAAAAGAAATAAAATAATGTTTTTTGTAACGTTCAATTGTTATTTTAGTTTCAAGTATTGCTTTGCTTTCTTGATGTTTGTAACATTTGAACTTTCTTTCAGCCCATTTTACCTTATCATTACGAGGTAAACGACTTCTTATATTTGATGGATATACCTACTACGCGAAATCAGGATCCGGCATCAAGCTGCGCTGGGTCTGCTCGACCCACTGGCCTCGCGGATGCCGCGCTAGTATACATACTTACAATGATGAGATCGTGTCACTGAAAGGAACGCATAATCATGCTGCTGTAAAAAGCTATTTGTAAAAGAATACTGGGAAAAGTGTTCTAGTAAAGAGCCAAATTTGTAATGGATGTTTAATAAAAATATGTTTTGTAGTTTTCCTGTGATCGTCAAAAGAATCCTGTCTTTTAAAAACTATTACATAAATTATAAGAAAAAAAGCCTTACCTACCTATACTAACCCGAGAACCCTAAAAGGTTTTTATGCCAGGATAACGCCTTATCCCTAGGGTTTGCTCCCGGTACTTGTTTTCTATACAAACCCAGTACCGGAACCGGGAATTCCCGGTTCTCGCCATACAAAATCAGAACCGGGAGCATTCCCTACTTATCCCATAACAGTTTATATTATTTTCTGAAATGGACTGGATAATTCCAGTCCTTCAATTTAAAATGTTTATTTCAATTTCAGCCCAATTCGCCACATCATTACGAGGCAAGCGTCTACTAGTGCAAGACGGTTTTACCTACTACGCGAAATCAGGGTTCGGCAGCAAGGTGCGCTGGGTCTGTTCCACCCACTGGTCCCGCGGTTGCCGTGCCACTATCCAGACTTACGAGGATGTAATAATTGCGATGAGAGCAACTCATAATCACATTGCGAAATGTTTTAAGTAGAAGGATTCTCTAAATGTGTAAATAATAATAATAATAAATAATAATAAATATTATAGGACAATCTTACACAAATCGACCTAGGCCCACAGTAAGCTCAATAAGGCTTGTGTTATGGGTACTAGACGACGATATATATAATAGATAAATATGGATAAATACTTAAATACATAGAAAACATCCATAACTCAGGAACAAATATCTGTGATCAACACACAAATAAATGCCCTGACCAGGATTCGAACCCGGGACCTCCTGCTTCGTAGGCAGGGTCACTACCGACTGGGATAGGAGGCCGTTATAATCGTAAATAATCGTTTAAAACCTACTTTTTAAGCCGACTCTTTGGTCGGTAACGCGCATGTAACACCTCTGGAGTTGTAGGCATCCATAGGCTACGGTAGCTGCTTACCTTCAGGTGGGCCGTATGCTTGTTTGCCACCGTCATGGTATAAAAAAAATAAAAAAATACAGTCAGTACATACCTATACCTAAAGCCATAAGTATAAAGGTAATGTTAGTACAATAAAATTAAACAAAAGCTGATTGAAACAATCATGATTTTTTCTTAAAAGACTCACACTATCGATGTTTTGGCTTGACTTGTTAAGAATATATAAATTGAAGAATATACAAAACCTAATAGTGCGTCGAGGTACCTGTAATATTGGGATTAGAACCCACGTTTGCATCCCTATAGGTACAAAGCAGTGATTTTTAATGAAAACCATAGTAGTGTAGTACCAATTATGAAAGATAAGACAGGTGATATTTCAGAGATCTCTAACTATCGGCCAATTTCGCTCGCCACAGTAGTAGCAAAACTGTTGGACGCGTGGACAGTCTGCTTGACAGACATATGGCTAGTCGCATACACGATGCGCAGTTCGGCTTCCGGCCAGGTCTTTCAACTGAAAGCCCTATCCTGGCTCTCAAGTACACTGTCCCACACTATACATCTAGAAAAACACCTGTTAATGCATGATTTCTAGTGCATTTGATCTTGTGTCATATGATATTTTGTGACAAAAGTTGACAGCGGAAACTGATGTGGCGAGCGAGGTTGTTTCGGTGCTTAAATATTGGTACACGAAGCAAAGGCAGCAGGGTTGGCAAAAACCCGGGTTTTTTCAATAAATATCTACCCACTGGGTTTTTTCGGGTTTTTTGGGTAATTTCGGGTTATTTCGGGATAATAAAGTTTTTTGTTTGAATTTAGATTTAAATGCATTTAATTTTATACCATTTTTTCTACCAAATATTTTTGTAACTGAATAATATGCAGGGATCGGAAACTCGGGAGCTATTATACCTACAACTAGCAAAATTCCGGAAAAAGCTAAGCAAGTATGGAGTCGGCTTCTTAAAAATAATATTTTTTATTATTTAAATCCCGGGATCCCGGGATTGTATGCAAGAAAATGATTAATACGTATCAATTGTCGTTGGGTTATGCCTTTTTTAGCGAATTTCGTCAACATACAAGCCGTTTTAACGACACACAGAATGTATCAAAAAGACACGTGTTAGTCCGTTTAAGGGCTTAATTAATTATAGGTATTTTGATCATAGGAACAACTAAAATAGTCTATTTAAATACTTTAATACATTTGTATGGCTGTTACTCTAATTTTCGGTATTTCGGGAAATCCCGGGAAATTTATTAGTAAAATTAAATTGAGTCCGCCTCCATACTAGTCAACATCGACGCGGCGTAGGTACTGAGCCCGAAGTTTAGGTATAATAGCTCCCGAGTTTCCGATCCCTGATAATATGGCATGTGTTTTCTGTCGGTTGAGGAAATCGCCAGTCTGGCTTAAAGTATACTATTGGAGGATGATGATGATGAATTATATATTGGTTGGCTACTACCTACTTAATAAATATGATAAACTAAACCCCAAATATTAAGTTTCACCAAAAAATACAAGAATATATAAAGTAGTAGGTAACCATTATATAATTTAAGACTTTTTACAGCTTAAAAACCCACTTTTGTCAAAAACCTACGGGTTTTTTCAGCTGGGTTGTACCCAATTTAACCCAGTGGGTTTTTTTGGGTTGGGGACGATTAAGCCAACCCTGAAAGGCAGGGCAGGTTCAGGCAGGTTCGTTCTCTGACATGTATGGGTTAGAGTGCGGGGTGCGGCAGGGTTTGACCTCGCTCCATCTCTTCAACTTATACATTAGTCGCTTGATTATTGAACTCAGCAGCACATATCTAGGTTGCCATAATGGGCTCAGGTACAACGTGAAAAAGAGTGAGTGGCTCGTGTTTAAGGCTGGTTCCAAATTGTATCCATATGTACCACAGCTTAAACTTTGCCTCCTTTGAACAAAGTTGTAAAATTTAAGTATTTGGGTCACGGAAGATCATAGTGACAACTTTGACATGGAGCGTGAGAGTAAAGCGTTGTCAGTCAAGGCCGGGCCAGACGGTCGCCGACAAGCCTCAGACGGCGCGACCTTGGCCTGTGCGTCGTCTTGAAGGCCGTCTGAGTTTTCTGGCCAGACGGTTGCCGACCGCAGTGTGATCAGAATTCGCGGACGGACAACACGGATTGCAAGCGCGCAAAATGGCCTCTAGCCTATCGAAATTTCAGAAAGTTGGCGTGGCATTGGTACTTATAAGTGCAATTGACATAAGAAAAGAAAAAAAGAAAAAGGTATGGATGAAACGGTGGCTTAAAAACGGTATTTGCTTAGTCATTTAAACCTAATTAATTGGCATCGGAATCAAACTCCTTATACTTGTTCACTAAAATCTCCCACGCATTTTTTTAACTATTTTATCCATATACAATGGCGATGATAAGTCTCATAAACAGGGTAAATCTCTGTACAATTCAATCAATTCTGTGATAAAATCGCGTTCGCGCTGAGAAGCCATCGCGATACGTGCGCACGCGGCGCGTCCTCCGAGCGAAATGGCCTAGTGCAGTCGGCGACGGGCGGCCAGACGGCTCTAGACCGGCAGCCCAGACCGCGGTCGCTAGCGCGCACTCGAAGACCAAGGGCGTCTAGAGGACAAACGAAATTTTGCTGGAAACAACTGTCCACACGGTCTGTCCAGACCAAGGTCGCCCCGTCTGAGGGGCTTGTCGGCGACCGTCTGGCCCGGCCTTCAGATCCAACATGTTGGCTCGTCGATTTGCACGGTGTACGAAGCAAGCCAAGGCGACGCTGTTCACAGCCTATAGCCAACACCTTCTTTCTACACCTCCAGTCTATGGGTCAATTGTATCACAGAGGTGGGACAGTCCACTGTTAAGGCATTGGCTACGCCTACATGCGCCAGCGCCATAATATAAAAGGGCCATCGATCAATGTTTTATTTTATTTATTTAGCATTTTAGTTTGTGTAATTATAATTTAGTGTTTGTTTTAACTAATAATATTTCTAGGTCACTTTTTCCTTTGTATATGACATTTATATAATAAAAATAAACTTAAGTCTTGTTTGTATACGTTACTAACCCTGATGGACGTTTGTCTGAAATAAATGTTTTTTATTTATTTAACCGGTGGTCGTCCCATATCACTGAAACGTTAATAACCACTGCTTTAAAAAGAAATAATCCTAAAATCTTCATTACAATTTCACATTATGATTTTTATTATATTACAGCCCAATTCATCACGTCGAATCGAGGCAATCGTCTTCTACTGCACAAGGGGTTCACCTACTACCCGAAATCATCGATAGGCAAAAAGAAGATGCGGTGGCGTTGCTCCACTCACTGGTCCCGGGGCTGCCGCGTCACTGTTCATACGTATGATGATGTGATATTGGAGATGAAGGGCTTACATAACCACATTCCGACCAAATACTTTTGGTGATAGCGTAATTCAACACGTTGAACCTCGGTTCAACAATCATCTTCTACTGGACAATCGGTCCATCTACTACCCCAAATCATCGATTGGCAAGAAGATGCGCTCGACTCACTACGATCCCACTGAAGTGTATTGCGTTAAGGGGTTACAATAACTAACTCAAGAGTCGAGGAAATACTCGGCTTATATACTAAAGTTTTATTAGGTTTAATGAGGTGGAAGTTATGACAATGGTCGTTAAACATTGTATATCGAATTATTAACACTTTCCGTACCACCTAGTGCTACGCGCTACGCTCGTAGCCCGTAGCCACGTATTTGTCGTATGTAGCGCGTAGTAGCTACGAAGAGAGAACCCGACAGTCGGGTTCCTGGTCGTGAAAGTGTTAATGTAATGTCAAGGTTTATGGGATAGTTAAATTAATGTTCTGTTAAGTAATAAAATACAGATGGAAATTAGTATCAAGTACCTATCAGCTGTGTATCAGCTGTTACAATGGTGGTCACTACTCACTACACCGCCACTGTCGCGTTACTGTTCATACTTATGACGATGTTATATTATGTGGGGTGGAGGGTTCCGAACAAATATTTTTGGTAATAGGGTAACTATGTGCTATTGTTAAGTTATTCTAAAATAAAACCACACTTTTGCACTTTTGCACTTTTTTGCACTTTTGCACTTGTTTCACATTTATAAGCACAATTTCTCTCCGAGTATAAAGGCTCAGCCTAGTTTGTGGTTCACTAGACATCACATTTAAATTTTATGTTTAGGTACTATTTAAAAATAAATATTTTAGCTTCTTTATTTATCGGGTTTTATTTATATTTTCTAGTAAGTAAAATTATTACTACACAACTAGTAATTATTATTATACTTTAAAAGTTTATTATAATGATTTCGTAAACTACATTGTAGTGGGTATTTAAGCTGTTTTCGAGTCATTCGTAATGGAAAATAATGGCGGATTATTCCTAGAATGAACTCTGATAATATTAAAGAAATATCATTAAGTTATTTTTGGAACCTTATAACAAATAGCTAAATTATTACACATATTTTTTAATATTTTCCTTTCAGCCCAATACACCATATCGAATCGAGGCAATCGTTTACTAACCCACTATGGGTTTACCTACTACCCGAAATCATCGTTCCACGGCAAAACTCGTTGGTGCTGTTCCAGCCACTGGTCCCGCGGATGCCGAGCCACTATTCACACTCTTGATGATATTATATTGTCAACGAGGGGGAGCCATATTCATTATGCAACGAAGAAGTTTTGTTGACGCAATATGTTCTACCGATACTAAAATGTATTGTTTACGTATCTATTGAATAAGAAAAGCTTAAAAAAAAACAATGATACTCAGGAGGATTTCCTTTTAAAATGTAAATAGATTTAGACAACCATGTTTTTGTTTTGCTTCTTCTTATTCCATCTAATCTCTTATTATTTAAACCAAAATGTACAAATAATAATCTAAGCATACAGTATTTGGAGCATTATAAATACGATGTATAAATTTTCACAATGACATATTAAAAATATTTATAACGGGTTACGTAAGTCGATTTTTACTTGACATGTTTCGATAAATTTACGATGATCATTTTCACAAGCGGCGTTCCGCGACGGCAGCGCGAGCGCGCTGGCTTCTACGCGCCAGCGTAAAATCTCACAATGACATCTATTTTTATATGTAAAGTTGGTTTCGCTAATCATTATAATTTCAGGTGAATTCATATTTTCAAAAAAGGGCAGGCAACTGATCCTGCACAACGGATACACATACAGCCTAGCCCGTACGTCCCAAAGTATGAAAAAATTCTGGCGATGCTCGACACACTTGCCCCGCGGTTGCCGGGCCTCTCTTTATACCTACGAAGACCAGATATTGGCGGTAAAGAACGATCATTGCCACCCACCGTTAGTTGGCCAGCCTGATCCGTACTAAGTACTATCGGGTTCAGAATTGCATGGCCAATTTATGAATGAATTCATTGATTAATTGACCATGCAATTTTGAACCTGATGGTACAATAAACTTTAGAAACACTAGTAGGTGCTCAGCACACTAACCTAATGCTGACCGGCCTGTTGAGGCGTAGGAAGAGACTGTACGAACACCAGCAACGATGCGTTGATAGAAGTGTGGTTTGCTGTGTGTGTGCGTACTGCCATCATTTTTGTTTATTTTTTATTTATATAAAATAAATGCTGTGGTATCATTTTGTTTGAAAACTTTCCCGCGTTGCCAGTTCCCAGTCCTGAGGGTTGAGACCAATGAGGATAAATTGCTCCCGTTTAACAGTTTTACCCTTGTTACTCAACCCGACCCGTCTATCATGTCTCTCTCAGCAACTTAAAGTCTTTCCATAACTTCGTCACTGTGGCTCAAATTTGGTACAGAAATCAGATCAAATCGTTTACATTAAACTTGGATGAACTATTTATAGTTACATATTGTATATACATAGCTAACTTGGTCAAGGATCATGTGTTGTGGTATAGAATTTCCACTGACTCAGCATGCTTAATGAAGTCCGCAGCGCTGATCTTCCGTCAGAACCTTTTAACCTACTCGTACATCACTGTAAAACGACCATGGCCGTGATACGAAAAATAAACACACACACTGGACAGACACAGCTCCAACCCAAATCAACTCAACGCTATAACGACATTGACATTTGCTATTCGAGCAGATTTTCAATTAATATCCAATTCACATTGGTCCAATGTGTGACCAAAGTCTGACCAATGTGAGACCAATGTAGAATAAAAATCTGCTCGAATAGCAAATGTCAATGTCGTTATAGCGTTGAGTTGATTTGGGTTGGAGCTGTCTGTCCAGTGTGTGTGTTTATTTTTCGAATCGCGGCCCATATGACCAAAGAGCTCAAAAATCTTACTAAGGTATATGCTGGAGTTGGGCTTGCAATCCGGATATTTCGAATAGTAATTTGTATGGAATTATCCGGATAGTAGCCATATTATTCGGATAATATCCCTACAATTGCAAGCCCTAGCTGGAGTATACAGTCACGAACCCAGATTGTTGAGCCACTTGTCATTATTCGTAATTCAGCCGTGTTATGAATAACCGATGTTACCGCTAGCTGTCAACTGTCAGTTACATCGGTCATTTTTATTACACGGCTAAATTACAAACAATGGCAAGTGGCTCAACAATCCTTATTCGTGACTGTAAATACCTCCTTTAACTTTATAATTCAAAGAAAAGTGGAAAATATCACTTCGTCGAGCAAGATTCGAACTTGCGACCTTTCGGAACACGCGCGGAATCTTTATTATTTTTCTAATAAATAGAAGGTATTAATAAAAAAAAGTGTTGTGCCCGTTATAATACTGGGTTTTGCTATCGCATAATTGGTCGTCATGAAAATCTTGTGTGAGGGTTTAGTGGACATCTTTCTTTTATTTAATCGATGCATTTTTTCAGCGATGTTCACTATGTCGCGAAAGGGTCGACGTATAATCCAATACAAGGGATACTCATTTTACCAATTCAAAAGCACAAATGCACAACTAAAGACGCGATGGCAATGTTCCACGCATTTCCCCCGTGGTTGTCGTGCACACATCTACACGTTTGAAGACCAAATACTGTCGATAAATAACGAACATAATCATCCGCCACGACAAGAGACCATTAATTACTAGTGTTGCCCGCAACTTTGTTCGCGTTTTGTATAAGTTATTGCAATTATACATATTTCCAACTTCTTTCAACCACTTTTAACTGTTTTTAGGCACTACGCGTGACATGTTTCGGTTCTATTTCAAGTGAACTAGAGCTTGCTTGTGTGTATTCTCGAATTTATAAAAATGTATGTATGTATGTCAGTGATAAGTTTACATACTTTACACTCATAATGTGTTTTTTTTTATTTTTTTATTTCAAGAAAACTTCACCTACCTTATTCTACTCAGGCCTTAATAAACCCAATCTTTATAGTACCATAGTAGTTACCACAAAACCTGTTTAATTGACCGCTAGAATATTCATACTATGTGAATCGTTATCGAGATGATATGAAATCAAATGTTCAGAATCTATTTATCATTTGAATTATGATTCTAGCCATATTTACCACAACACGAAGAGGACGAAGCATGATTTTACTGGGAGGTTTTTCTTTCTGCAAACATAAAGATAACGGACCTAAGTCAAGATGGCGCTGTTCTACGCGTAGTCACGTCAAGCATTGCCGTGCTTTTATTACGACTGTCGATAACGAAATTATTTGTGTTAATAATGAGCATAATCACCCACCTTTAAGGGGACATGATAAGTTTTTTACATGTAAAATAATTCCTTAGATAATTAAAACCAAAGTTCGAAAATCCAAATCAGTCAGACCTGCAGCAGTCTACCTGTGACCAAGAACGTAATGTCACGTTTGAAAGAATAAAGTGTACGTGATAAATACCTGTCGTCATAATAAATAAATGATGATGAATATATATGTTTGAAGTTTTTTTAATTATATCGTAGTAGAGATGATAATTTCATGATTGGTCTGTCAATTTATGAAAAAGGGAAGTTCAAAAAGTAACTGGCGACTTCATGATTTATTTTGTTCAGATCAAAATCGTAAAAACAAGTATTCGTTTTTAAATGGCCCTAACAAAACAATGTTCAATTAATATTTTTATTAGACACCCGTAAGTGTACAGTATACTGACTTAAATATCTGTTGCAGAACTCCCCGAAGAAATTCCAGGCCATATTTTTCAACGTGGCGACAAAAAAAGACGCTGCGTGGGTTGTTACAATAGACTAAGGCTCATAATGAAAAGTTCAAAGGCTTCTGCAAGGACCAAAAGAATTCAAACTTTTTGTATGCAATGCGATAGGCCAATGTGTTTACAATGTTTCAATCAAAAACACTTTCCAATCCGGTTGCAATAAGTGGGTCGTCATTGTTATGCAGGTGCCGGATTCTAATTTAAAAATACATTACAATACAATAAAAATACAACCTATCTCAAACATAACTCCAACACACAACAAACATTCAACCAATATTGAAGTTCTATTGGAGTTGCGTTGGAATATTTCTCAAGCAAATTCTGATATTTCTGATTCAGATGTTTATGCCGTAACTGTATTGCGTTGTTATTGCATTGGAGTTGTATCGTGTTATACGTGTTTTAAAGTTAGAATACGGGCCCAGATATATCTGGGTTTAAGCGTAAGCGTAAGTCGACGGAGCCGAATATAATTGCAAGCATAGATTTTGGAAATATCTCATATGCAATTTATTTTATATTAAAGAGAACGTCTGCTAACGATACCACTATGTTTAGTAATAAAGGAAAAGTAGACACATCCACTGCCTCAGGTGAGACTCGAATTCGCGACTCTGGGATACATGCCCATCGCTCTGACCAACTGAGCTACTGAGACTTACCTGATGGCTGTGAAATTATCCACCATATCCTTTATTTTATACGCGTCATTTTTGCGAGTTTCAGTAGCTCAGTTGGTCAGAGCAATGTGCATGTATCCTAGAGTCGCGAGTTCGAGTCTCGCCTGAGGCAGTGGCAGTTTCTACTTTTCCTTTATTTCTAAACATTGTGATATCTCATATGTTCCATTTAGGTGCTTCCTGTTTACAAGGTTTGCTCCTGATATGTATTAAAACTTTACTCTGTAAATATCGATGTTAATAATAAAGTTATCTTCAAAAGATTTATTAAAAGGTAATAAAGTTATTTTTAAAAGATTTACATTGTTTAATTCATATCCCTATTTTCTATAACGATTGTAATTCCTTTTAAATTTCCTAAGTTCATGGTCTTCTTCTGTTTATAGAGGTATAGATGGAAAACTCAAAAGTTTTCCAGTTTACTTACTCTCGTTCCGTATTTTTTTTCTAAATACGTAGTTTTCGAAGCACATACTTACGAATAATTGCTTGTTCTCTTTTAAGAATAGACAATAAGAATTAAGTATTATATAAATAAATTAATTTAAATTAAACAAATGTTCTTTATTTAGGTTCTGGATGTACACATTACCTACCTATATTTATAATAATAAATAATAAGTAAATAAATATTATGGGACAATCTTACACAAATCAACCCAGTCCCACAGTAAGCTTAATAAGGCTTGTGTTGTGGGTACTAGGTGACGATAATATAATAGATAGATATACATAAATACTTAAATACATAGAAAACATCCATAACTTGGGCACAAATATCCGTGATAAACACACAAATAAATGCGCCGACCAGGATTCGAACCCGGGACCTCCTGCTTCATAGGCAGGGTCACTACTGACTAGGCTAGGAGGCCGTTAAACTTATTCGTCTATGGAATAGATAAAACAATTTTATCAACGATTTTCAAAGGCGTTTTTGTTAAGTTCTAACGGGTTTTTGATAAGTGGCTGTACACCTATGAATTACTTCCTCAATTACCAAAGTTGCTACTACGAAAATATTGATTTAAGTATTTAACTCAATTTTTGATATCATTATAATTTTTCAGCAATTTTCACCACATCTGTACGTGGGAGAAGGTTGGTGAAACTAGACGGCTACACATTTTGTCAAGACAGAGCATCTGGCGTCAAGATCCGATGGAGGTGCTCAACTCACAATATTGGTTGCTGTGCCTTCATCGTCACTGTTGGAGAAGAAATTGTCTTCAGAAATGCTAAACATAATCATCCTCCTCGGTGTCATTAATTAAAGCTGGAAACCTGTGGAGGTACATCAATTCAAATTATCATAAAATAGGGCAACCAGTAATGAAATAATTAGTTGCTCTACTTGAATCGGTACTATTGAGGATCTGATTGTTGATGTAAATCTCTAAAATTATATGTTTCAAAATTAAAAATATAGTTGGCAGGTTATAAATGTGTTGTTTATTCAGGTACTTTTTAACGTAAGAGGTTATAAATTAACTACAGAATACATGATCAACCATAGCTTAATCCGCCATGTGCCTAGTAGACTACTACTCGTACAAGCTAGGCTACAAAATGGAACGAGAGCGAATACTTGACGGCTACATTTAGCCAGAAATTTGTATTACATTTTATTTAGTAATAAGATTCACCCATGTTTAATATTTTCAGCAATTTTCATTGTATCTCGACGCGGGAAGACGCTGGTAAAACTAAACGGCTACGCGTTTTGCAAACACAAGTTCATATGTGGCGGTTCTAAAATTCGGTGGAAGTGCTCAACGGGCACCGGCTGTAGTGCATACGTCACTACCACTACGATCGACAACATGATTGTCACCAAAAAGGAAAACCATAATCACCCGCCGAGGTTTCTGAAAGATGATGATTGAAAACTGATATAAAGTCATGCTGTAGGCTTTAACAATCTAAATATATACAGCAGGCGCATTGGGTGTGCAATGTACATTATAATTACTAAAATACTTATATTACACAACATAATATAACATCATGCTGAGTGGGGATTCTATTTTAACATCTCGATATGTATTTTTTATTTATTAATAATATAATGTTGTGGCGTTAAAAAATATTTCTTTTTCTAATATACTAGATTTCCACTAAGAAAGGATTTTTGGAAAATCAACCTCTAAATCTAAAGGGATGAAATGGAATTAGAAAGTTTTGAACGATTTCGTGGCGGAGACTAGTGTACATATATTTTGTTTTCTATGATGTTATATAATATGAGTGTGAGTGGTGTGTTTAAATTATTAAATACACATGTTTTTTTAAATATATCTTTCAACTAAAATCACACAGGATACTTAACGTATGAACTATGAAGCAAATTACATCATCATCATCATTTCAGCCTCTTATCGCACCCACTGATGATGATAGGCCGCTATTGCTCCGTGGCAACAGCGGAGGAACGGTCCTGTGCCAATCTCATTCAAAACAGACGCGCAACCTTCCGAATGCCATCTAGGGGCTTCTTTCTTCTGAAAGCGGCCACCAATCCACCAATTTCACTTAAATTACGTACAATGTACAGTCTCAGCCTAGTTTGGATCACGCCCGACAACCTTTGTAAATTGTATTTGTGTTTGGTTACTTTACTTAATTAAATATCAATCATATTATGTTACAGCAATCTTCATAACATCACAACGTGGAAGGACTATGATACAACTGAACGGCTACACGTTTTGCAAAGACAAAGTCACTAATGTCAAGATTCGATGGAGATGTTCGACTCGCAGTTTCGGTTGTTGTGCGTATATTTTCACTGTCGAAGACCGGATTGTATACGCGAGGGATAACCATAATCATCCGCCTCGAATTCGCTAATCAATTTAGGTAGAAAGCTAGTTCTGTTATTAGTTTGGTATTGAACATGACTACAGCTATCAAAAGTGACATTTGGCTTATTAAGATCATCTATTCCTTTTTATGGTTGTCAAGGTCATATTTTAGATATCAAAAAAAGATGCCCTCTTGAGTCCCACGATCTTTTGTTTTGTTTTTGAATTTAGAACTTTCTCGCAGTTGGTAACAGTCGTGACTCTCCAGGCTCTTTCGGTAGGGCTATCTATTTGTTTTAAAATTACTGTTAATTAATATATATACTAGGTCAATCCATATTACTCGTACATAATCGAATTCGACTACGATTTCGATTTCGACGACGCTCTTTTGCCTCTAAATATTGTATCTTAGTAAAGACGAATTATTTTCCTAACACATCTCCAACCACGATAAAAACTCAGTTATTTAATGTTTGAGTATCTAGTCACATGTTTTTAATTAAGTAATATTAATAATTTAACTTAAACTGGTATTAAATTCATATATTTACATAACATTTTTATTACCTATTCCTAGTTCCTTTTAAACATTTTAAGGATATTTTTAAATTATCCTCCGGTTGAAAGACTCAATAATGTATGTATTAACCCATACGATAATAATTTATTTTAATTTAATACCAAATATTATAAACACAACAGTAGTTTTACTTTGCAGCGAGATTTATAACATCACAGAGAGGTAGACGCATGGTAATACTCAACGGATACGCATATCGACTCGACCGTGAAAGAAACCCGAAAGTTCGATGGAGGTGTTCCACGCATTGCGCATTTGGTTGCCGTGCGTTCATTGTAACTATCGATGACGTCATTGTCAACGTTCAAGAAGATCATAACCATTCACCGCGAATACGACATCACGAATATTAGTGAGACCCGAGGAATATTAGTGAAACCCGAAAGTTCGACGGAGGTGGTCCACGCATTGCGCATTTGCTCGCCGTGCGTTCATTGTAACTGTCGAAGACGTCATTGTCAACGTTAAAGAAGATCATAACCATTCACCACGAATACGACATCACGAATATTAGTGAGGCCCGAGGAATATTAGTGAAACCCGAAAGTTCGACGGAGGTGTTCCACGCATTGCGCATTTGGTTGCCGTGCGTTCATTGTAACTATAGATGACGTCATTGTCAACGTTCAAGAAGATCATAACCATTCACCACGAATACGACATCATATTAGTGAGACCCGAGTAATATTAGTGAAACCCGAAAGTTCGACGGAGGTGGTCCACGCATTGCGCATTTGATCGCCGTTCGTTCATTGTAACTGTCGAAGACGTATTCGTCCACGAACCAATAAGATCATACGTATCATAACCATTCACATGATTATGATAATAAAATATCATAAAAAAATTAAAATGGCTTTTTGCAACCGAAGGGATTTTGACTGCATCTTCAGTTGCTTGACTGTCCTACGTCACGTCATGAGAATAAAATTAATTGCGAAAAATTTAAAGCAATAATAGGTTCGAGCTTGGTTGCCAGGCCCTTGCCGTTACAAATGCATAGTCAAAGACGCGATCGCCAATCATTTAACTTGATGCGTCGTGGTATAAAAAAAAAAATAATATGAAATCTTATATGATCGTTATGTTAAATATGGCAGCGAAAACATCATTTCATCATTGTCAATGTGATGATCGAGTTTCACAGTTTATTGAAATTAAATTATTTAACGTACAATTACATTATTTTACTTATAAACAATTTTTTTATGTACATGTTACATAAATATTTCATACGTTGTGCAATTAGTAATTTGTTGCCTATTATAGTATGTTTTTTTTTGTGATCCATAAACTACATTTTTTTTAATTTTTCAGCGGAATTTACAACATCGCCACGGACGAAGAAACGTTTACTAAAGTACGCTGGATACACATTCAGTTCTGACTACTCAAACGGACTGAAAGCTAGATGGCGATGTTCCACACATAAGGGAAAGGGTTGCCTGGCTATCATCATGACGTATGAGGACGTTATACTTTCTATGAAGAACGGCCACAATCACCCATTACCTTAATACCAACTTTTTTTATCCAATAACTCTTAATTGTATTGTATTAAAAATATTTATAACGGGTTACTCACGTAATTTAAGTCGATTTTTGCTCGACATGTTTCGGTCAATTTACGATGACCATTTTCACGAGCTGCCGAAATTGACCGAAACATGTCGAGCAAAAATCAACTTAAATTACGTGAGTAACCCGTTATAAATATTTTTAATATGTTAGAGTCTCACGAAAGTTTTATAGTTAATAATTGTATTGTATTGTATTGTAGTACGGGCAGGTTTCCGCAACTCGACGTCTAGCGCCTATTTTGTGTGAATAACTCTTAATTACTACTTACATATATTTAATTTATTTTGTGCACTCGGTTAAAAACAGCGAGCGATAACGCGTACGGTGTAGTCGGTTGATCTGCCTTCTTTGTCGCTCGTTTACATTCCCGATTAAGTGCGATCATTGTAACATTTTCTAATTTTCCCTTAACTACCCAAAGGTTGACTGGAAGAGATCCCTTAAGGGATAAGTACGCCTTGTATAAATATTGTGTATTTTCCTATTGTATTTTTCTTTGTTGTACAATTAAGTACTACTACTATACTACTACATGTGATGAGCTGCTCTCATAATTTACAAAGAGAATTCTGGGGTAAAGTTCTCAGTAACGTTGTTCCGTAGCGGTAATTACCGAGAAAGTAAACGTGCCTAACATAATTTTAATTGCATAAGCAATTTATCTGGGTTTTTTTTTGTGAAAATACAAGTGATTTTTTTTAAATAGAAGTAGGTAACGCGTAGGAATCGATCCGACCGCTTCGACAGAGTTGCAAATAACAGCATTGCTAAAAATATGAATAATAAGTGCATTTTAAGTTAAGCCAATTTTAATAGTGGCAATGTTTACTTGACGAGAACATTACCGAGAGAATTCTCGGTAACTTACAGAAATTTACCCAGGTAAAAATATCCGTAAGCTAGTAATATTTCGACGGCACAGAATACCAACGACAACACACACATTGTTGACAAACATTGTTGCATGACAACCATAAAAAGGTCCAAAAATTTATTTTATATTATTATAATGTAGTATTATAAGCCAGTGTCATGACTAATAAATGCTTTAACATATCGTATAATCATAAAGACAGTCTGCTTCATCGTATTACGTTTTATTATCGGCAAGCCGTAGGTTATGCAGTTATCACAGCGGCGACGGCGACGCACCCGTACGCGGTGACTTAGTACTTTACATAGTTAAGCCTTTATAAGGTAGAGGGAATGTATTTCCCACCATTATTTGAACTTTATCTCAAAGTGATAGGGTTCAATTTCGCCTAAGTTCTGACACCCTTTTGCCTTATAAAGGGTTAAAGCAATGACGCGTAGTTACAGTGTCCGAGAGGCAACCGGATGGCTCGCCATATTTAAGCTCGGGTTGCACAGGTTGGTTCCACAACACGTCCCTACGTGTGCAACCCGAATTGACCCACGTTGGACTTTGTTTTTCATCTCCCCCCCCCTAATTTTATTCCGGCTTCCAACCCTGAGGGATCGATAACCGACCAACCGGTGTAAATGGCAATTCCCATGCTCGTTCTTCATCACATAAAGATACTGGAAATTGACGGGGGGGGAGGATGAAAAACCAAGTCCAACGGGGGTCAGTTCGAGTTTCACAGGCTGGTTCCACAACCCGTAAGGAGCTTTAATACGAGCGAGCGAGCCATCCGATTGCCTCGCGGATACTGACACTACGCGTCATTTCTCTTACTTGCCTTGCATGCAAAACGCCGTCCATCCATAAGCAATACATTAATATATCTTATTTTGTATTCCAGCGGAATTCATTACACGGGGGCGATTCCAGAAACGCTTATTAAAGTACGATGGCCACACATTTAGCGCACAGAATAATGGACAGAAGACGCGATGGCGTTGCTCGAAGTATACGCGAAAGGGTTGCCCGGCAGTCATTACGACATTCGATGATGTAATAGTTTCTGTGAAGAATTACCACAACCATCCGGTGACAACACTGTCAAGCAACAACTGAATATGTGTTGCTGTAGGTGTAGATGTAACCCAGGTAGCATTTATACGTCATTATGTCGTCCGTTTACGGTACTGCTCGACGTAAGAGACGTCATGTCTCGACGTCGGGGGGTCCCAGCAGATGACGTCAATTTGTCACAGCCTCAAGACGTCTGTTTACAGACGTTACAGAGACGTCATATACTGAATGCATAGGGACGTTACTGGGCCGTACATATTAGGGCAGCCACTGACGTTAGAGAGACGTCATATACTGAATTCATAGGGACGTTACTGGGCCGTACATATTAGGGCAGCCACTGACGTTGGAGTGACGTCATATACTGAACCTATAGGGACGTTACTGGGCCGTACATATTAGGGCAGCCACTGACGTTGGAGAGACGTCATATGCTGAATTCATACGGACGTTTCTGGGCCGTACATATTAATGTACGGCCCAGAAACGTCCGTATGAATTCAGCATATACCCTACCCTAATGGGTAGCCAGTATGTTCGAATAACGTCACACACAGGATTGATTGTGGCGTTACTACGACATAGGCACAGGTCAGGACCTACGGGGCTGCATTATGCTGCTGTGTTCACGATATCAGCAGTAGAAGTTAGCGATTTTCAATTTTATTAAGGCGGGTATTATATAAATTTAAATAACATCTCTCAAAACACACTGCTGATATCGTAAGCACGGCAATATACTCCTCGTGCTAGCTAGGATGGGTGGGTAGTCTGTTCAAAAATAGAACCGACCTGGCTGTTGAGTGAACTAACAACCTGCTAGATTTAAGTTCTAAGACGGTTCTAACTTATTGACCAGGCGCCCTAGACAAGACGCCTACGCTATAATGCGTTCTAATCTATACCTGTTCCCTGTTCCCTCTCCCCTCGCAAATTCTTACGCGTAAGAGTAGAAAAGAGTTTAGCGCTTAGCATAGCAGGCATCTTGTCTACATACCCTGAACAAACTCTAGGACTTATGGATTAAACTAAAAAACGCTATGCAAGTATCTATATTTAAAGAGGCATTAAAGGACAGTGGGAACCAATAGCCCCATAACAATAATCCCATCAAAAACATAAATGTGAAATGAGAGCCAAGTTCAATATACATATTATATACATATGCCTTGGTTGTTGACTTCAACGACAAAACAAGTGAGATCTAAGTGGGTGCCAAGTTCAATTGTCAGTCCTGAAATTTGTTTATAACAACATAAAAAATATAACAACTCAAAATATAATTTCTTCTTAAAACTTACGATAATATATTGAAGCCTAAGGTTTGACTTGTCTAGTTAGTCTAGGTACAGTCACGTCTGAAAATATGGATACATTTAATGTAGCAATAATATGTAGCCACGACTCTATTACTTAGGCGTAAAGTCTTGGATACATGTTTTTGTCACATTAAATTATTACATATTTTCAGACGTGACCGTAAAAGATTGTTTACCTTATTTCTATTACTAAAAAAACAAGTATAATTAGGTAATTTTTTGTAGTTTTTATTTTTTGTTTTAATATGTATGAGGCCATGACTTAAAATAACATTTATATCTCTAATGCCCACTATCGGACTACTAAACTAAAAAAAACACGACCGTAAGCTTGTCAATTTTAAGTAGATACATTAAAACTTCGAAGAAGTAGGTAAAAGTGGTGGCAACACTTCCTTAATGAAGGCGGCTGACCGCATGTTCGCTCGCTCACATTGGTCCTACACCTCTCTATCTTAATAGCATTAGTAAGAGAGAAGGGGACCAAACTGAGCAAGAGAGCATGCGGTCAGCCGTATTCATGTAGGTCAAAGCCACGGAGAGGCTAGGGGGCATACCAAAAAATGTAATCCATAAACCGATTTTGAATGATTTATAAAAATCTGTAGTATTTCCTGAGCCAAATCTATACCAAGTTCTCTGAAATCTATAGGGAGCCGTAAAAGTGGTAACTCTCCAACATGATAGTCTTCATCAAGCTGCGAACGAAATGATTCATTGGTCCTTGTGGGCGCTGACGCATTTTAATAGATCACGCGGCCGCGATATTCATTCACCTGCCTCTATGCACTTGTCACAAGCTGAATACCTACGATACACTCTCGCAGGCGCAGATGGCAAAAAGGCTTTTTGCTGGATCTCTTTCCATAGAAGTTGTACTGTTCAGCTAGCTGGTCAGTAAAACAAACTTACATCAACCACAACACTTTGCTGGAAATATCCCTGCCTTCAAGTTTTCACGTATGAAACCTGTAACAAACAAGAAAATGTATAATTGTAAAATAGCAAATTATTTGTTGATCAGACCAAATGTGAAAAAAGTGAAGATTTGAAATAACTTTCTTCATACAATGTTTCAAGTGTGTAGATATTGTTATTTTATGTATTTTTATTACTACTAAACAACTATAACTTGCACCACCTGCTTCAAGCTGTTTCTTCCTTCTTTCTTATGTAAGTTGCCTGGAACCACAAAAGGAAAAAAATTCCATCTGTCCCTCCATACAATCTATACCCAAACAGGGTTCTAAGAAAAAGATAAGTTTGGCTACAAGACAAACTTCTATATGCATAACAGAGTTAGCAGTTAGGTACAGTCACCGGCAATAGTATCTCCCTACACGAAGGCCGCAAAAATATGTGACACACTCTTATGACCCTACAAAGTCACATATTTTTGTGGCCTTTGTGTAGGAAGATACTATTGCCGTTGACTGTACAGCTAGCTATATTGATCAAAATATGTTTTTCTAAAAAATTGCATTTTTAACACAAGATATTTTGCCGACTGTACTTGATGTTACCTATTCTTGACTGTCAGAAAGTACTCTAAACAGCAAAACAAATGAGCCGAAACTCGACCATGCGAGCACTTTTCATCATTAGGTATGTTCTGGTATCTACATCCCAGCTCCATCATCAGATCAGCTTGATGGTAGCATATTATTCCACTGTCACCAAGGTTACATACAGTACCGGCCAACAATATAACACCTACATGTTTTACAATAGAACTTTTTTTATATTTGTAAGTGATTTCCACCTCACTACTTAGGTAGTCTAGTAGAAGCCTTTTGGGAGAATGATGAGAATAATTGGTCTCTTAATGGTTTTTTCATAGAAGTTTTTTTTTTATATACAGTCAACTTAATTTTTTTATTAGAGCTTTTTTAGTAATATGCTGAGTCTCCTATTTTAATTCAAAGTATTTAATTACAGTATTCATCATATATTTGTATAAAATGACTAGTAAAATATGCATTCTACAAAATAACCTATATTGTTTAGGTTTAACCTATATAAGGTGATATATTGGCTGGTACTGTAACATAACACCAGGAAATGGGTAAAATTTAATTTACAAAATAAAAACTTTTAATATTCTTTGTATATAATATCATATTTCCAAGGGAACCATGGTATAAAAATAAGTACATTTAAATATTCAAACAGGGCTCTGGCTGAAAGTTCTTTGAATATGAGAATGCGGCAAATATGTTAATGAACTAAAAATAACTACAGATAATGGCTATTATGAAGTTAATTTTGCAAAACAATGAAGTAGCTAAACTGAATATTGACAATATAAATCTTAGGAATGAAATGCTATGCTTTATTATTCTGAAATGTGCAACAAGTAGTTGTGCAATGTGTCAGGATTTACTTCATAACAGCTGTTGACTATAAAACTCACCTCTATAATCTCCTAAGCCTACACTGCCAGCGGCTTGAAATTTTTGTATTTTCTCAAAGGTCTTTTTTTCAATGGTGGTGGGATTGTCATTATCTTCGTCGCTGCTAGAAACATATCTTTTGGCCCTTTTCCGTTTAAGACCTGGTTCTGATGTATCCTCATCAACCAGTTTCAGTTTTTTTTTGCTTTCTCTATGCCATCTTTAGGTACATGCAAATGAAATGTAAAAATACACACAACATGCAAACATAATAAATGAACACAGCATAATGCATCCCTCACTCAATTAAAACAAGGTTATCACGTTATTAGTAAAAATATAGGATGGAGTTTGGTGAAACTGTTTCGTTAGTTTTCATAGTCAAAGTGGTTTGTAAAAAAACTATTAAAATATACGTACCAGTATCACAAAAAACTCTTTGAACACTGTATAATTTCCATTTTTCATCTGGTGTCTTGACATCAGCCAAAACCTTTTCAAACGCTTTAGTTCCCTTAACGGGTGGCCAAAAGACTTCACAACACTTTGGCGTAAACCACTGATTGTTTACGCCGTCTTCTACACTAAACTGTATCACTGAGTACATTTTTGTTCTTGCTGAAACGTACATTGGCAGTAGTACAACCACGGACGCCTAAGACACAGCAAGGCAAAGGAAAAAGGAGGGAAAACAACGTCACTCAAAGCGTCACTTCAATCAAAATGACAGAATTTCGTTCCGTTCCATTTTCTTATGTTTTTAAAAATCACATTATTCAGTTTGTTTTGATGTTTAATAACATTAAAAAATCTGTAATAAATGACTTTATATATTAACTTTGAAGTTAACTAAAAAGACGTAAATGTTTTTTTTTACTTCATGAATGTTTTACATTACAAGATTGTCAAATTTTATTGATATCAAGAAACGAAACGCGTTATATATTTTTAAGCTTTATTTTTAAGTCGGTAGGTAGTAGGTCGGATACTTATAGAGTTTGTCCGGAAATAGAAGTATCGTGGTTTATATGGGAGCTCAAACATTCTATGACACTTCTCTTTCCGGACAGACTCTAACGACTAATATGAAAATGTTCAAATTTCAAATTCCTATGCATAAGTACTGGCTTACTGGCTATATAAAGTCTTGTTATAGTGTATTAATTAGTATTTTCTCTTAGCATTCGCTATGATAATGGACAGATTTACGAAGAAAGAAGATTTACAAAACCTGAGTAAAGTATAGGATAACTTACTAGCATATAAATTAACTGCCACATAAAACTTCCTGTTGAAATAGTTTACGTGTCACAAACATCTAACCGTTAATAGTGATCCCAAAAATTGACATTAGCAAAACTTCTAGTTGCCGACGGATACTGTACGTCTTACTGTACATCGTACATAGTACAGGTGATGACCTTAAACTGACGTTATTGAGACGTCCATTTTGCGGTAAATATGGTACGTCCAGATGCTGACCCTCAATTGACGTTATTAAGACGCCCACGTTGAGACAAATACGGTACGTCCAGGTGCTGACCTAAAATTGACGTTATTAAGACGTCCACTTTGCGACGAATACGGTACGTCCAGATGCTGACCTAAAATGGACGTTATTAAGACGTCCAATTTGCGACGAATACGGTACGTCCAGATGCTGACCTAAAATGGACGTTATTAAGACACCCACTTTGCGACGAATACGGTACGTCCAGATGCTGACCCAAAATTGACGTTATTAAGACGTCAACTTTGCGACGAATACGGTACGTCCAGATGCTGACCTAAAATTGACGTTATTAAGACGTCCACTTTGCGGTGAATATGGTACGTCCAGATGATGACCCTTAATTGACGTTAGTACGACGTCCACTTTTTAACCTGACCTTAAATTGACGTCACTATAACGTACGTTTTCAGCGAATAAATGACAGACCTTAATATGACCTAAAAATGACGTCGCTTGTGCGTCGCTGACGTCAGTTTGCTACCTGGGAAATGGTATTAAATTTACTCCTAATTGACAGGGTGTATGATTTAAGTAAAGTGAACCGGAGCTATTTGATTCTTTTATCTATACTCACATTGTAAGTCCTCTAAAATGTGTTCAAAAACGGTAGGCAATGGCCAGCATTACCACAACCGAATTTAATATGATATTTTTTTTATCTGTGGCAGTAACGTAATTTTAACAGTACATGCTCAACTATTGTTAAGTTATGAGTTTCAAATTTGGAACAACGAATTTGATAACATAATGTAAATCCTGTCCTCCTCTCCGACCCCCGCCACGCGGCCGCCCGAGCGCCGGCACAATCGAGGTGGCCATGGCAGTGCAATGGCGGTCGTTCTATGGTTTCCGAACACGTCATTTAGGATTTATAATATGAGTGTAGATAAAGCAGTGTATGCAACTGTACGTAATTAGGCCTTATGGTCTAAGAGCTGGCCACGTCAGATATGACACAATAATGAGAGCAACAAAATCCGTCTGGTTCGATTGCTATACCATCCTTATTGCTAGATCCAGGCATCTGGCAGCCTTTAATGGGTGGAGGTCGGAGTAGCAGACTAGCAACATTTTTGGATTGGAAAATAGTAATACCAAAATAGGTAAAAACTGCCGAAGTTGTCTTAGATATAAAGGACAGGGCCTATATTTTAACATTAGAACAAAAAACATTGCGTAATTTTTCGGAAACAGAAACAGTATGCGATAAACTATGAATTACATTATACGTGGTTTTGGGCTACTTTCCGCCATCAGAAAGTTTAGGCAATGATATTATCTAATTAATTATATAATTTCTCATAATACTGCATCAAAACCAGAACTCTAGGGTTTGTTTTCTTCAAGTTATTTATATTCTTTGACCTCCACCACTTTACATCTGCCAGATGTCCGGATCTAGAAATAAGCATAGTATAGCAAACTAACGAAAGGGGTTTCGTCGCTCTCATTATTGTGTCATATCTGACGTGGCTAGCTCTCCGTCTATTAAAGCAAAGGACCCTTATTACGTAACAGTTACATAAACTACTATTGTGATTTACCTTGCAATGGAAACTTTATGCAACATAATTTGGGTTAGCTCCCACCTTTCAATTCGTAATTTTTAGAAAAATATGACGAGAGATTTTTTTTATTTGAAGTAGGTAATAGACGGAGAGCTAGCCACGTCCGATATGACACAATAATGAGAGCAACGAAACCCCTCCAGCCAGTTTGCTATACTATGCTTATTTCTAGATCTGGACACGTGGCAGCTGTAAAGTGGTGGAGGTCAAAGAACGCAAACCACTTCAAGAAAACAAATTCTGTTCTGGGTTTGATGCAATATTATTATAAATTATATAAATAATTAGATTATACCCTTGCCAAAAGTTTTTGTTGGGGATAAGTAGTGCCAAACGACATATAATGGATTCATAGTTGATCGCCTACTGTTTTTATTTCCGTTTAAATACGCAATGTTTCTTATTCTAATATTAAAATATAGGCCCTGTCCTTTATAACTGAGACAACTTCGGCAGTTTTACCTGTTTTGGTATTACTATTTTCCAATTCATAAATTTTACTAGTTTATCACTCTGACCTCCACCCATTAAAAGCTGCCAGATGCCCGGATCCAGCAATAAGGATAGCATAGATCTAACCAGACGGGTTTTGTTGCTCACATTATTGTGTCATATCTGACGTGCCCAGCAAGAGCTATGGACTAAGAAGTCCATAATGTTAACTGATAAGCACTGAACCGATCCGACCGCTTCGACAGAGTTGCAAATAACTTTATTGTTAATATATACTGACTTGCATAACGCCGTCTTTTTTTCACACCGTCACCGCCCGAAGACAGCGCATTGATGTGACAAAAAACTATTCAAATAACTTATTTTCTATTCCAGCGGAATTCGTTACATGGGGGCGATTCCAGAAACGCTTATTAAAGTACAATGGCCACACATTTAGCTCTTACTACTGTAATGGACAGAAAAGGTGTTGGCGTTGCTCGAAGTATAAGCGAAAGGGTTGTCCGGCAGTCATCACGACATTGAAAGATGTAATAGTTGCTGTGAAGAATTACCACAACCATCCGGTGACAACACTGTCAAGTAACAACTGAATGTTGGTGTAGATGTATATTTAATAGTGACAGGGTGTATGATTTAAACAAAAAGGATCCGATTTTTTTTTTAATACCATGACGGTGGCAAACAAGCATACGGCCCGCCTGGCCGCCCTGTTTATTGCGAGTTACTAAACACAAGTAGCAAATGTATGACTTGAAAAGAAAGTGTAAAGAGGCCCAGTCATAGACAAGCGTTAATTTTTTCGTGATTTCTCGTAAACAGCAACCATAGTTAGTGTCGACTATGTCAACTAACGTTGAATCGAATGCTAATTAAATGTTATTATATAAATATGTAAATTTTATGTTACTGACACGTTTCTATTTATTTCACGTAGTTGCAAAGAATACAAATACTTCATAACTCCAAATATATTTATTTCAGCTGAATACATAACATCGTCGCGATCCACCAAACGCCTCCTGAAATACAATGGTTATACCTTCAGCGCTCAGTACTCGAACAAAGAGAAGACTCGCTGGCGATGTTCCACGCACACGCGCTACGGCTGCCTTGCAACTGTCACGACCATCGATGACACCATAGTTTCAACCAAGCATGATCATATGCACTAACCACTAACTCTTCTGAATTGACGCTTATACCTTCAATGCCCACTAATTGAAAGTCAGAAGATTCAGTGGCGCTGTTCAACTTACACGAGGTATGGCTACCTTGCAGCCATCACGACCATCGATGACGTCATAGTTTTAACCAAGCATAATCATATGCACTAACCATGAATGCTACATTTGTTGTACCTTCAGCGCCCACTGATTGAAAGCCAGAAGATTTAATGGCATTGTTCAACGCCCACGAGGTACGGCTACCTTGCAACCGTCAAAAACATCGATGATTTCGTAGTTTCAACCAGCATGATCATATGCACTAACCACGAACGCTTCTGAAGAACAATGGTTATACCTTTCAGCACCTACTAATTGAAAGTACGAAGATTCACTGGCGCTGTTCCACGCACACGATGTATCACTGCCTTGCACCTGTCACGACCATCGATGACTTCTTAGTTTTAACCAAGCATGATCATATGCTAGTGCATACACCTAACATGAATGCTTCTGAAGAAAATGGTTATACCTTTAGTGTCCTCTAAAGCTTGTCCCAGTAAAAAATGTCGTTAGTTTACGCAGCGTTGGTATCTCAGGTTTCAATGAAAATGGTTGTAACTGGCTGGTTATATGTTAAATGCATCTCGGTTCTTTATTTAATATTAGAAAAAAATCTGTCACAGTCACATTTTCAAAGATCTCGTCTCCACAAGAAAAACTTCATGAGAAAATATTGTACAAATATGTCCAATATTAAGGCATTTTCACGAAAAAAGCGGCAATGGAGCTAAACACGTCTGTTAGAACTGTGCAAAGGGTCCTAAAACAATTCAGAGAGACTGGCGGTATTCGACGGCGTCCTGGAAGTGGTCGGAAGACCGGGTTTGTTAAGAAAAATATTGAGAAGAGTATCATAGCTGCTTTGCTGAAAAAACCTACATCATCTGTAAGAGATTTAGCTAAAAAGTTTAAAACATCTAAATCCACTGTGCAACGAGTAAAGATAAATAATTCTATAAAGACTTTCAAACAAACTAAAGTGCCTAATAGAAATTCGAAACAAGAAACTGACGCTAAAACGAGATCCAGAAAACTTTATTCAAAATTAACGACAAAAAAATACTGTATTGTGATGGACGACGAAACATATTGCAAGCTTGATTTTAAATCACTGCCGGGACATCATTTTTATTCGGGGACCGATAGAAAAACTATCAATGACGAGTACAATGTCATAAAAACGGATAAATTTGCGAAGAAGGTTCTTGTGTGGCAAGCGATCTGTTCTTGCGGCAAACGCAGCACTCCATACTTTGCTAAAGGAACTATGAAAGGCGATATATACCTTAAAGAGTGCATGGAAAAGCGATTATTGCCGTTTTTAAAGCGACACAAGAAGCCAGTTCTGTTTTGGCCTGATCTGGCCACGTGCTACTATTTTAAAAATGTGATAAAATGGTACAAAGCCAATAATGTCGAATTTGTGGAAAAATACCAAAATCCTCCTAACTGTCCTGAATTACGACCTATAGAAAAATATTGGGCTCGTATGAAGCAGAAGCTCTTAAAACATAAAACTAACGCCACATCAGTTGAAAACTTCAAGCGAAAATGGAATGCAGCTTCAAAACTAATCACAGACACTGATGTACAAAACCTGATGGCAGGTATCAAAAGAAAATTACGAAGTTTCTGGCTGAATAAACAATAGAACAAAAACATAACAAAAATACGTTTTGTTTACTACATTTCTAATAAACTGTTGTCAAAAATTTGGTAACTTTTTATTGCTTACATTATTTGATACTAACTAATAAACGACATTTTTTTCTGGGACAAGCTTTAATTGGAACATAAGACTCACTGGCGGTGTTCAACGCACACGAGGTATGACTGCCTTGCAACCGTGACGACCATAGATGATTTCATAGTTTCAACCAAGCACTCTTTCGATCATCTTCAATCATATGCACTAACCACGAATGCTTCTGAAGACCAATGGTTATTTATACCTTCTTCTCCACTAATTGAAAGATAGAAGATTTACAATGTATAATGCCCAATAGCTATTTGAATGGACAGAGGGCTAAAGGTTTTTTAATTATATACTAATAACAATAAGCAACTTTAACCTACATTTTTCCTCATTTATTCGGTTTAATCGTGTAACCGTCATTGGAGAAATCTAATTAGGATGGCCCCTGTGTGAATTTATAAATTCAGTATCTCATCTCATTGTTAACTTTATTCGTGATAGGTGAATATTTGTGTAGGTACCTATATCAGGCAGTTGATGGTTTTTAGCGTGTTCTTAGCAAAACAAATTTTGTTGAGTGGTCCTCGTCACTAAAATATTATTACATACTCATCTACACAACAATAGGCATAATAGGTCTTAATACACCGAATAAATTATAGTAGTTATACCCATATCGTAAAATAAATCCTCTATTCTGCGTTCGGAAACCGTAAATAATAACCACCATTATTGCAACCAGTAGGTATATTACTTATATGTCATAATGTTGTAATAAGCCAGTGTTGTAATAATGTATGAAAAATCATTACGAAACCGATCGTAAAGAAAATCTAGCTCTCCTCCCCGACCGCCCGCACAATCCCGTTGGTCATAGCGATGCAATGGCGGTCATTATAATGGTTCCCGAACACGTCATACAGAATTTATAATATGTGTGTAGATAAAGCAGTGTATCTAACTGTACATAATTAGGTTTTAAAAGACTCGTGTGATATTTATTACCAAACTACACTCGTATTTTAATGCCCCTCATTACGTAGCAGTCACATAAACTACTATTAAATATATGTGAAGATGTTGCTTTATATCCTAATTTCCAAATTTCATATGATCATTTTGTTTGAATTATTGCAAAGTGCATCACGTGTTGCGGGACAGACCGGAGAAGTTTGTTTTAATCAATACACAAATAATGATTATAATATACAAATTCTAACAGCAAATTTCTTACAGCCAAGTTCGTGACGTCACCTCGAGGGGAGCTTTTACTAACTTACAATGGGTTTACCTACTGCTCGTACAAATCGAGTGGCTTCAAAAGGCATTGGCGCTGCTCCACCCACCACCGGCAAGGTTGCCGCGCTACTCTCATGACCGTCTACAATCGGATTGTTAGCATGAAGAACTTCCACAGTCACACTACAAAGCGAACTAAATACAAATTTCATAATATTTTTTTATAGTTTAGTATTACTTTGTGTAGTTTTAAGTAAATTAACTATATTTCATATAGCCAGAACTACATGTTAGGATTTTTTATTACATTTTACAAAATGTTGAAAATTAACAAATTTTAAGGATTAAGTATTTAAATATAAAGATAAGAAAGATAAAGTAATAAACACGGTGCCTATTATTTAAAAAAGTAAATATAGTGTATTTTATTTACTGCGAGTGCATGGCCCTCATTTTATACAGCTCATACGTGTATAAGTGACCAACCACACTCTAAAATGATTATTTCTTCTGTGCATCAATACAGAATTCCAGATTCGTCTTCGCATTCACAGGCTCTGATATAACTTCTAGCGCCTCGACAAATGCTATTTTTACGTTTACATATTTTTTTTATAAATAAATAAGTATTCTCAAGTGGATGCAGTTTTTTATCTTCGGGCCTGGGTTTGACAATGGTTATAAAACTTTATGCCAACGGATATTTATAAAAGATTGTGTCCTTCCAGCTCAATACATCGCATCACGGAAGGGAAAGCGGTTGCTCATGGTGAACGGCTACACGTTTTACAAAGACGGCAACTCTCGCGGTCCGAAAGTTCGCTGGCGATGTTCGACGCACCATCGACAGGGTTGCCACGCCGCCATCGTTATGTTCGACGATGAGATAGTCGATATGAAGAACGACCATGATCATTCTCCTTCAAATCGAAATTCTTTGGCGTAGGCAACTCAATTGGTCCGAAAACTCGCTGGCGATGTTTGACGCACCGTCGACAGGGCTGATTCACCGCTATTGTCATGTTCGACTGTGAGACAGTAGACATGAAGAACCATGATCATTGTCTTCCAAATCGAAGTTATTTATCGTACGCAACTCACTCAGCCGAAAGCTTGCTGGCGTTGTTTGACGCACCATATATAGGGTTGGTTCGCCGTCATCGTGATGTTCTACGATGAGATAGCCATTCTCCCCCGATATATATTCTCCCCCGAATAAATTTTATTTAAGTTAAACAAAATAAATGAAAACGGTGTAAAAAAATTGCACACCTCAATAAAATAGAACAGATTAAAAGTAGAGGTAGTCAACAGGCTCAATGTGTTTAATTAATATTTATAATATATCTATTTATGTGATATACTTAATCCCTCGAATCTTCTACTTCGATCTTCTAGATCGATTTTAATGATTGGTGCGTATCGATGAGTAAGATTAACCTACTATGGTGAAAAACTTGGATTTGTTAATGTAAAATACAAATAGCGGTCGTGAATTTAAAATGTCCGTATGATTGCGTGTACAATATGCTATGAGGAACAAATAGAAATTTTGAAAGTTAAATGTTTCTTAAGAAATAACTAAAGTTCCAATCAGATTTATAAAAATTACTTGTAGACCTCTCAGCATGCTACATCTAATAGCATTCAGGTCCTTGTTTACAATGGATTACGTCTCATCGAAGAAAGGCAAGCGACAATTGAAGCTCAATACGTAGTACATGTTTTGACTGGACTGAGCGTACGGCGCAAGTTTCACAAGGTAACGATGGCGGTGTACCCGGTACACCAAAGGATGCCGTGTCAGTGCTGTCACTGAGGACGGTATTGTTCTCAAAGTTGACAGCGAACACGATCATACTCCTTATGGTGGTTCGTATTTTTACTAGTCTTTTTGTCGAAAGAATATGTTCTGGCTGGATCGAGCATTGGTCACGAGTTTCACAAGGGAGCAATGGGGGTACACCCGGTACAAGAAAGGATGCCGTGTCAGTGCTGTCACTGAGGACGGTATTGTACTCAAAGTTGACAACGAACACGACCATCCTCCTTATGGCGGTTCGTATTTTTACTAGTATTTTTGTCGAAAGAATATGTTCTGGCTGGATCGAGCATTGGTCACGAGTTTCACAAGGGAGCAATGGGGGTGCACCAGGTACAAGAAAGGATGCCGTGGCTGTCACTGAGGACGGTATTGTTATGAAAATTGACAACGAATACGATCATCCTCCTTACAGTGATTCGTTTTATTACTAAGTAAGTAGTCTTCTTGTAAAAAAATTGATTTGGCTGGATAGCGTTTCACTATATACTTAGGGAGCGATTGATGCAGCACAAGATTTTTTTTGTATAATGCTGTATAAAGCAAATTCTCTAATCACTCAATGGTCTCGGGGGAAAATAGTAGAAAGGATACTGCGTCCGTGCCGTCACTGAGTTCATACCTTATGGAGATTTATGAAGGCTTACATATTATTTATGAAGCCGTTCGATAGGTTTTGGTGGAACCGCTAATCACACGCCAGTAGCATGGAGTAGAGATGGTGGTGGACGAGGTATAAGAAAGGATGCCGTGTCAGTTTGTCATTGAAGATGGTGTAATTCTCAATGTTAATAACAGCACAATCAAACCCTCATGGTCACTCATATTATGACTAATGTGTAAAAGCTTTTTATAAGATTCACATTCCCAAAGATAATGATTGTTAAACTCTATCATCGTCCGATTGATTTGTTATCCGTCACACTTAATTTGGTTACCTTTCTTAACAACCTCAAAGCTGTATTTTCTTAACTAACAAATGTGTCCTTCAACTAGGTACCTATTCCATTTGCCATAAACCGTTTGGGCATCGGTATTGAATTGTATACCTATTACAATCTTATAAAATGAAATACAATATAAGTTTATTATTAATTTATTAGTCTAACAAACAGCAAAAACACTTACACATCTTTTACTTTTTCAAACATTCGAAAATTACTTACAAGCATATTCTTGAGCATGACAGATATTTTGGTATATACCTTTTTAAGTTGTTCTTAATTTAAATTTATTATAAGTTGATTTTATTTCCAGCTGAATACGTGATATCGCAGAAAGGCAAACCGCAGTTAAAGCTCGATAATTACATGTTTTGGTTGTACCACGCGAATGGCGCGAGAAAGGGCTGGAGATGCTCGCAGTACAGAAAAAAATGGATGTCGCGTCAACGTCGGTACCGTAGGTGATGTAATTATTAAAGTGACCAATGAGCATAATCACGCTCCGTGTACCGATTAGTAATTCTCTAGGACTATAGGCGCACATACCTACTTAGGTACTTGCTTGTAATTATCTGCCGCGCGACTCTCCATACTTCAGGCGCGACTCGAAGTATGAAGTCGCGCGCGACAACGCATGTTATGCTAAGCCACCTGGAGCTTGATTGATGATCTCTCATCTGTAAAATATCAGTGACTGTATTTACCACACCATAAAATAAATAGATGTAGATTAAAAATGAAATAAAAGTATAATAAAAATTGTAAAGCGTTTAAATTATCTGGGTAAACGGAAAACCTTCGTTCATTTTGACATGTATTGCAGGTGGATATACAAATTCTTTACGCTTTTATGTACATATAGGTTCGATTTATCTAAAGCACACACCTTTCTGTTTTATTAAAATTGATTTAATTTGCAGCGGAATACCTAATATCGAAGAAAGGCAAGAGGCAGTTAAAGTTGAAGGAATACATATTTGGAATCGACCGCGCAAATGGCACTAAAGTTCGTTGGAGATGCTGTCGCCACTGGAAGGGTTGTCACGCCAGCGTCACTACCGAAAATGACGTCATCTTTAAAGTGATCAACGAACACAATCATGACCCTTATTGAGATCAAGTAACATCTGTTACTTGTACGATTCTCATGCTAAAAACATGGTCAAACATTATAATTACAACTTATGCTAATGGAATTTGAAAAACTACCGATATCACAAAACAAAAAATGTTAAATACCTACCACCTTTTTAAGTTGTGGTTTTAATGAAATGCTTATTTTGCATCAGCCAATGACGAACTATTAAAAAATGAAGTAAAACAATATTTTATAAGTGCAAAAATTAATTTAAATAAATGAGTACATTTTAAAATACATAACTGTCTTAAGAAGCTAATACCCGTTCTGAGCCATGCCGGGTCCAAAGGTCCCCCTCACTCTAGTAGCGTTACCTCGCTGTTTGGCGATAGAGACCTGTTGAACAAGCCATGACTCCAAACCGGGGGTCATTCCCTTTCTCCCTGAGGCGCTTGCCGAGCTCTCGGAAGAGCTCACGTGCCTGCCGCCCCCATGGCCCGGCTGTCGATGGCGACGGGCACGAAGTCGTAGGTGGCTTCCAAGGCAGAGTATTTCAGGCGCTTGTTTTTGGCGGCAGTCTCTGCCGCTGAGCCTTCCAACTTAACAGTGGACATGGGAGTGAACATGGGATGCAGCAAATGTAATTACACAGGTTGCATCCCATTAAGACCGTCCTCTCTGTCAGGGAACCAATGTAAGCCCCTCGGGTCGTTTGCCGTCTGTTCGAGACAGCCCTGGTGGTTCCAGGAGGCACGGAACACCCACCGAGAGCATCGCTCGACAGATGATATCGATTAGGGAGTGGTGTCTGGGGAAACGACCGGCGCATCTCTGGCAGCTGAGCCCATGGTGGCCGTTCTCCTCTACCATCACTCCGCAGATGCAACCTTATGTTAAATTGTAATTCCAAAATGTTGTACTGTTTGCTCCTTTAATCCATCCTTTATTCTGTTCGCATCACTTAAAAATATTAATCAGTCAATGTTACCTATATTTTGTAGAATCAATAGCATGCCAGAGCATTCTGTCGTGACTAAAGTAAAACAGGAAAGCTAGTTTTTTTTTAACCACTCGCTGATTGGGAAGGTTATACTGAACTACTTTTACTATGGGACCAACTCCGAAATTGCGAATATTTATTGGATGTTTCATACATTTCGGTTGATCAGATGTCGATGTCTATGGGGAGGTCAAAGTTCAGGGATTAAAGGGTTGCTTCCATAGAAGAAATTATGGTCTGCCTAATCACGTCGTTCAATATGGCTAAGCGTTGGCAAAACACCTTTTATACATATCGGGCTACAAAGCTCAAATTGTTAGCCTTTAACAAAAACTTCAATTACAGCGGAATACGGGACTTCTAAGAGAGGCAAGCGACAGTTGAAGCTGGACCAATACACATTTTGGTTTAAAGGCGCGCATGGGACCAGGATACGCTGGAGATGCAGTCGCCATTGGAAGGGTTGCCATGCCCGAGTGTTCACTGTAAATGACGTCATCGTAGGGATGTACAACGAACACAACCACCCACCGTAACGAGATACTAATTAACGCGCGGTATACCCACATAGTGATGACAAATTCTTAAAAAGGAAAAAAAATGTATAGTGTTTTTATGTTTAATAAACAGAATATAATTGTCTATAATCATTCTGCAGTCCAACAGAAACAAAATCTACATGCATGATGAATCTACAGGTATCGCCACGTTAGTTGAGGTCACGCACACAACAACATGTCATGTAATGACAGCGGGATTTTGAAATTACTGTTCTTTTTTCGTACCGATAGGAAGTTCAACAGCGAACTGTAAGATTGACACTAAGTTGACAAATTTCCTTTCAGGTAATACTTTAAGATCTTTTAGGATAATATTTCTCATTTATATAAAGCACATCTCTCGTAGGTATTAAATATATAATTTTATGTTCGCAATGATATTCGCAACTTTTTCTGTTTCTATTAGTTTTATTTAAATGAAGAGGTATCTGAATGAAATAAAGGTTCGATATTAGTTTACTGTTTGTTCTGCCTTATTTTCTAAAATATATCGTGCTTTTAATTACATTTACATTCACTTCACTTATTCATTCACTTTTTTTGCAATCAGTACCAAATGTAGCTGTGTGCATAATCATTCACCTCATCTTTCCTGGCGATGCCTATACATGATGGCAATGTATTTTATTTTTGGCCAACTTAACCCTTTCTCTTATTTTTATACTTCGTATCGTAACACATAAAAATGACAATCACCGTTGGTCGACCCGCGGTCAGAGAAATCTGACTACATAAAATCTTTCATGCAAGAGCTGGGGTTTCCCTTAATCTAACATCTTATCTTAATCGAAATGGTCTTTATTTTCAGTGGAATACGTGACATCGCAGAAAGGCAAGCGGTTGTTAAAGTTTAACGACCACCTATTTTTCTTGGATCGTGCGTCCGGCGCGAAGTTGCGGTGGCGGTGCACGCGACAAAAGAAAGGATGTCGCGTCAGCGTTGTCACTGTCGACGACTTTGTCGCCAAGGTGATAAACGAACACGACCATGAACCGTGTAGTAATGATTACTATTCAAGCGGGTTGTACACTTATTTGCCAATACTGTAGTACCCTTTAAACTACAATTAATCGTACCTTTGTACTCGATAATATTTTTGTGTTTACTACGTTATAGTAATAATTTAAATATATCCAAACGTTACTTATTTACTATAAAGCTATCTGCAACATTTAGACATCTTAAAAAAAAGTTACCGCAATTGTTCTCTGGATTAAGTATTTTCGCACGTTGTTAAAAAATTAAATAGCTAAAACAAGCATTAAACTGTGTTTCACTTAAATTAAACTGAAGTATTTCCGTGTTAATCAAACATTAAAACAAACCTATAGATAATATAATAACTGTATTGGGTTTGGGTACTGTTAACTATTTATTGAAGGAATGGTGAACTATATCGAATTTATAAGAGGAAGCCTGAAAGTCGCACCAATAACTGATAAATTAAGGGCTAATCGCCTAGCGTGGTACGGGCATGTTATGTGGAGGGATGAAAGTCATGTTACGAGAAAGGTATTAAGAATTAATGTGGAAGGATGTAGGAGAAGAGGCAAACCTAGGAAAACGTGGATGGACTGTGTGAGAGATGATATGAAAAGAAAGGATGTGAGTGATGAGATGACGGGTGATAGAGATGTGTGGAAGAAAAAGACATGCTGCGCCGACCCCAAGTAAATGGGATAAGGACAAGAGGATGATGATGGTGAACTATATCGATATTGTGACTCGCATACTATTTACAACATTGATATTCCAGTTTAATTTAAATCACACCTTATTTTCAGTGGAATACGTGACGTCGGTTCGCGGCAAGCGACTGCTAAAGCTGAACAACTACGCGTTCACGTTTAGCGGCGCTTCCGGCCCAAAGACGCGCTGGCGCTGCCTACGCTGCAACAAGGGTTGTCGCGCCGCTGTCAGTACCGTAGAAGATCAGGTCGTCTCGGTGAAAAACGACCATGATCATCCCCCACCCACCCGTTACTAGACAATATAATGCGACAATCTCTATGCGTGTCAGCGAACGGCTCGAAGGTCCGGTGGCGCTGCTTGCGTTGCAACAAGGGTTGTCGCGCCGCTGTCACTACCGTAGAGGACGAGGTCGTGACGGTGAAGAGAGGTCATGATCACCTCCTGCATACCCATTACTAAATAATCTTTAAATGTAAAACTCTCTCATAAGGCTAACATATTTAAACTGTTTATAAGGGGTTACTCGCGTAATTTAGGTCGATTTCCGTTATAAATATTTTAATCAATAAATGTTTCTACGCGTGTATACACAAGTTTCGGTTTTGGAACAGGTTACAGTAAGAAGACATTAGGGATATCGCAACTGACATGATTTTTGTAAGATTTGAAATAATTAAGAGTAAAACTTTATTGTTATTTATGCTGTTTTATCCTAAATCACCATATTTTAAATAATCAATTTGTGAACGCGATTTTATGTTTCAATGATTGTTAGTCTTTTGTCTTAAATGATTTGAAATAAATTATGAATTGTTGTTGACTTGTAATTCTTTAAAGAAATATATCAAAAGTCTGTTGTCCGAGAATGAAATGTATCGTATTTTAGTGTCATAAAATAGATAAAGCACTTTTCTCCGCGTTTTCGCTTTACTAGCTAATGCAAGTCCGGCGCCAACATTGCTCTGTTTTTGATGGAAATGATCCCCTCAACTCAACCTTCTTCGGCATTATTCTCAAAATGGCGATTGTTGTCTACGTTATCACAAGTGTCTTTCGTTATTTTCATTGTAAATAAGTAGTCATATGTATTTTAATTTAACTTATTTATTATTTTAGTGGAATACCTGACTTCGCAACGTGGAAAGCGGCTGTTGGTTGTGAACGAGTTTACATACAATTTACATCGTTCATATGATTACCGAAATATTTGGCGCTGTTCAACGCACCGCCTTTGCCGCGCTACGGTCACTACCGTGGAGGACAAGGTTGTCATCTTGAAAGAATGTCATGACCATGCACCGTCAGCAAACAAAACGTACAGAATAAAGAAGAATGTCAAAGCATCTGAGAATGATGTTTCACTATTGGTGTAGTGTGCACTTACCCTAAATCAGAGTTTCACAAACTTATATACCATGACTGCTAAATCCTTCTCTTATGACTCTTCACATCGGTACTCTTCCTTTAGTTTGAGAGATATGTGGTCCCTAGTCTAGATATATGGTGGCCTTAAAATCTAGTTTCATCAACTAGATGAAAAAAATAAAATTTTGATTTGAGGACTCGTCGTCGACGTTGTTTGCAATTTATGATCCATCCATTCCACATATGTTCTTACCAGCCCCTAAAGACCTACCCCCTTATTCATAAACGTCTACTAAAGTTAAGAGGCCTCTGATAATCGTTTGTCCCTTTCCGTCCAACCTATATGAGGGAAAGGGACAACCGATTATCAGCGATCTCTTAACTTTAGTGGCCGTTTATGAATAAGGGGATTAGCTGTTAAGTACTAAATGATAGATGCACGCTTAACTAATTTGATATTATTTGAAACCTACAGCATAAATTGTTTGCTATACTAGCAGTAACTCGAGGGCCACGGATGAGAACGGACCGAGCGATATCGCTCGACGCTCCCACCGACATCGACAGTCATTCATTTGTTTTAACCAATGGATGGCGGTCGGTGGGATATCAGGGAGCGCTTATTTCGTGGCCAAAGCGTACCTCAGTCTGCTTGCATCGCAAGCTCGCCACTCAAACACGAACTACCACTAATTCACTACGCGCAGTTGCAGATGTAGTAGAATTCGTGACCTCACCTCGCGGCAATCGTATTCTCAAGCTGAATGGTCACACGTTCTACTCAGACCGATCAAAAAATCGAAAGGTCAAACGCCGGTGGCGCTGCTCGACTCATTGCAAACAGGGGTGTTGCGGATATTCGCATCCGCATCCGCAAATGCGGAAGTTCCGCATTAAATTCAACATCCGCATCAACATCCGCATCCGCATGAAATCAATGCGGAGCTGATGCGGATGCGGATGTTGAACAAGTCGCTACAGGAACAACGTACAGGACAGACTTAATCAACCGCATCTAAAAGTATTTCAGGACTGCGTAACCAGATGGAACAGTACTTTTTATATGTTTGAGCGATTTTTGAAGATAAAAGACGCATTAAGTCTTTACGTGAACGACAGCGATATGATGGACTCTATTATGCCAGAAGAGTGGAAAATAATCGAAAGCTGTGTCCAATTGCTGAAACCGTTCGAAGAAGCGACAAGAGAACTAAGCAGCTCTGGAACCCTCATATCTTCTGTGATTCCGATAACTCAAATGCTTATAAAAAAATTGGATGAACATTTAAGTCGATCACAGGACTCTGATCCTATTAGGCTGGCAGTCACTATTTTGAAAACGGAAATATCCACTAAATTCTCAGCCTTAGAAGAAAATAATTAGTTTTCTATATCTACTTACCTAGATCCACGCTACAAGCACAAATTTTTCACACCGTTGACTGAAGAAAAAATTAAAGACGAAATATTAAGAGCCAGCCAAAACCGTGTTCATGATAATCAAGATCACGAAAATGACACTACTAGTTCTCCAGACCACAACCAATCTAAAAGAATGAGAATGGGGGATTCATTGGATTTGGCGCAATCGAATGAAATTGAATATTCTTTAAATCAACCTAGCACGTCAGGCACCGCTAGGAAACCCAGCTTAAAATGTGATCTGCAAGCGATGCTGGATTCGTCGAGTGATGATGACGAGCTTGTCCCGAGATCTGACAGTCCCGGAGCAGACCTTAAAAAGGAGTTAGCGTTATACCGCAGCAAAAAAAGGACAAATGTTTCGGAGAACCCTCTTAAGTGGTGGAAATAAAATAAAGAATTTAAGCTGTTATCTCATAGCACGAAAATATTTATCATCTCCACCAGCCAGCGTTCCTAGTGAACAATTATTTAGTGCCGCGGGACTTATTTACGACCCTTTACGCAATCGTCTGGACCCGGAAAAGGCAGCCAAGTTGCTATTCATAAAATATAACGCACCGTTATATAAGTTTAATTACTAAAATACTATGAAAAGTATGTTTTTTTAATAAAAAAATGTGAAAAAAGTAATTTTTGATGATTTTTTTATGTACCTAATGATACATCCGCATTCGCATCCGCATCCGCGGATGTGAGCCTTATAATATCCGCATCCGCATCCGCATCCGCGGATGTCAAAAAAACTACATCCGCAACATCCCTGATTGCAAACATGGCTGCAAGGCCGCCATCACGACCATCGACGACACGATCGTGGCGATACTGAGCGAACATAATCATATGTCAACTACAAGAAGAAAGGAAGAAAGGTCGTTGCTTTCATAAGGTTTTCTCTACGCAGTCGTCAGTACAATTAAATTTGAAGGAAGGTTTATAACCAACTCGCACAAAATGTACATATAAAGGCTCTTTGGTATATTTATTATTTGTTTTTATTTCTCAAATATCCTATACATTTAATACAACAAAGGGAGATTGCTAATCTTACAGTAACGTTCTATTTTTAGTTATGTATTTTATAAATTAACTATTGCTGAGGCATCGTGGATCGATCGATCTGTTGTTTTATAAGTTTTATTATGTAGCGGGTAACTTTTTTACTTACTTATTTAATATAGTGTTGTTTTTCGGTTTCCGCCAATTAATATTCGCCTAGCTAGCGAATAACATACAACAATTTATACGGATTTATTTGTTGTGACTGTTGCGATACGGTCTCGCTATCAGAACAGACCTTATTCATACACAATTATGAGGTTATATCACATTATTGTTATAATTTTTAATCTGATATCGTTCTGATAGTCTCATTTGTTTAGCCTTTTAAAACAATCTTATCTCTAGCAATTTATTAATTGGATTATTAAATCCAATCTCAGTTTATTTAACACAATTTGTTTATTTGTTGTAATTGTGTTTTTGCAGCGATATTTGAAACGTCACAGCGCGGCAAGCGCTTGCTAAAACTCAACGGTTACTCATTCTGCACGGACCGCACGCGCGGAGGCAAGCAGCGATGGCGCTGCTCTACCCACTGCAACCACGGCTGCCGCGCCTCGGTCATGACTATCGATGACGACATTGTCTCCGTTAATGAGGCGCACAATCATAAACCTAGATCTAACAAGGAATTTATCGTTAACCTTTTTCCAACCTACATAGATGATGACGTGGACAAATCTTAGTTATACACACGGACAGCAGTGGTAGTACACCGCGGGATCCATCCAAAAAACTCATGAAAAAGCCCGCAGAGTTTCCATGTAAATAAGTTGTGAGGATCATGTTGTGTTCTTTGGTAATTTAGCATTTATTAAGAAACACAAAGGCTACTCATTCTGCGCGAGCCGCTCGCGCGGAGGCAAGGCGCTGCTTCACCCACTGCAACCACGGATGGTTTTGTAAGAAGCGGCCGGCTGGGATGATGTGTCCCATACAATAAAATAGTAGTTTATGTAACTGTTACGTAATAAGGGTCCTTAAAACATGAGTGTGGTTTTATGAAATGAGCCGCAGGCGAATTTCATAATAAGACCACACGAGTGTTTTAAGGCCTAATTACGTACAGTTGCATACACTGCTTTATCTACACTCATATTATTTATTATAAATGCCGTATTCGGAAATCATAGAATGGCCGCCATTACACCGCCGCGGCCATCTCGATTGTGTCGGCGTGGCCAACTCGATTGTGTCGGGGCTCGCGCGGGACCAATCGAGTTGGCCATGGCGGTAACATTATGTTATCAAATTCGATGTTCCAAATTTGAAACTCATTGCTTAACAATATTTGAGCATGCAACGTTAAAATTACGTTACTGCCGCAGATAAGAAACTTATCATAGTTAAATCGTTTGTTGTAATGCTTGTCATTGTCTACGGTTTTTGAACGCATTTTAGAGTACTTACAGTATGAGTGTAGATAAACATTTTTTCGCGTCCAAATAATGTGTCTTCTACTTTTTCTTAGTTGTAATACGATACCGATTATGCCTTTAAACGGATCACCAGTATTTTTGTTTCATTAGTACAGGAAAGATACGGTTGCGTCAAACATTTTATACGAGGGTTGCTACTTATATATCCGGAAACAAAAAAACAAACAAACGTACACGGCTGAAAATGGTTTTATTGTTTTTCAAAGTATTCCCCTTGATGATCTATGCACTTTTGCATTCGCGTGAACCAATTTTTAAAGCACTTCTGCCACTCCGCCTGAGGTACCTCCATAACGTGTTGTTTGAATGCGTCGACAGCATCTTCAGCGGTCGAAAATCGTTGACCGCGTAATTTATTCTTTATATTTGGAAATAAATAAAAATCGTTGGGTGCCAAGTCAGGGCTGTACGGCGGATGACCCGTTAATTCCACATTTTGACCCTCCAAAAATAGAGTTGTTTCGCGTGACGTATGACAGCTGGCATTGTCATGATGAAGAATGATTCTTCGTCGCTGGTTAGTTTTACGAATTTGTTCAAATACTTCCGGTAAGCAAATGGTCGTGTACCACTCTGAATTAACCGTTCTACGGTTTTCTAGTGGCACTGTAGCTACATGGCCATTAATACCGAAGAAGCAGGCCACCATTTGTTTCAATGTACTTTTTGCACGAGTAACTTTCGTAGGGTTCGGCTCATTTTGAAACACCCATACCGTTGATTGTTGCTTCGTTTCGGGATCGTATGCATAGATCCAGGATTCGTCACCTGTATAGATGTTATAAACGGCTTTTGAGTCACCACGGTTATATTTTTCTAACATTTTATTGCACCATTCGACGCGAGCATCTTTTTGCTCTTTTGTTAAGTTGTGGGGTATCCAACGCGAACAAATTTTTTTTACAGCCAAATAATTATGTAATATGCTATTAATGCTGGTCATAGAAATACCCAGAGTCGCCTCTAGCTCGCGGTACGTAACATGTCGGTCGTCCATTATAAGTTTTCGCACAGCCTCGATATTTTGTTGTACAACGACCGATTTCGGGCGACCTGCCTTAAATTCGTCCGTAAGCATACTACGTCCACGATTGAACTCACTAAACCAGTGATACACAGTAGTTTAAGATGGGGCTTCATCACCAAAAGTTGAAGTTAGTTGATCTATGCACTGTTGTTGCGTTAAACCACGCCGAAAATCATAATAAATCATAGCACGAATATTTTCACGAGTGAGTTCCATTCTTGCTGCGAGATGACATTTAAAACCCGTCAAAAACAAAACACGAGCGTTAATAAGAAAGAAAAAATATACCGGTCAGTACTTAAAAAAGTTCAAATTTTACCATGGAGGTCAAATATGCTATTTAAGAAGATTGTAATCCCGGTTTCCGGATATATAAATAGCAGCCTATGTAATAGCCTGATTTCTTTATTATTCATTCTTTTGGGATATTTATAGATAATATATGCAAAAATCCTACAAACTTTTAACCCGGAAGTAGTTAAATAGGTAAAAAAAATTATGTAAAATTTTTGTATATTTTTATTTACAATGTTATCAATTATTTTTATTTGTAAACATGAAGATATTTAAGTTTTCTTTCTGTTGAAAGCGAAAAACAAGAAACCGTGTTCATGTAAAACCACATAATTTACAAAATGTACGGCACGGGCGATATATATCCTAATTCGTTAGAAACAAATAGTAATAAGTAGTAGTTTGTTCTTACACATTTTAAAATACATAGAAACGATATATTCATTAAAATCCTATAAGAAAAGCGCTTGTAATATGTGTGTACATATTTGTGGCGGTTAGCGAATAACGATATTTTGTAGGATTTCATTGCGTAAATAATACTAGTATCATGATATATCTGTTACACTAAAAATATTAGCTATTATTAATTATTTCCAATTCCCCATACTAGCCGCCCGTAAAATGACTGTAGTACATTCTGTATATGTATTGTCGTTATGGGCGCGACATTCTTTATAAATACGTCCAAGAATTTGCGTATGTAAGATGTGTTTGTATTAAGAGTCATTAAGATATAATCAAGACAATTCAAACTTAAAATGGGTACATAAAATGTTTTATTGTTGCTGAAAGAATTGAAAATGCAATGCACAACTAGGGAAGAGCATTTAATTTGCGAATAGTACCACTCTTGCCTCTAACAAATTTACAAAATCTGGTCCCATTCGGAAGAAAGCATGAAACTTTGCGTGTATGTAGCTTATACATATAGATACGAAAAAATATAGATGTGGAAGCAGGTCGTCAAGTGATTGTTTCCCTCCCTCACATTTGTGTCCCGATTTGCAGTTTTTTACACTTTTTATGAAAACAGTAGGACTTACAACAAAACTGCCAATAAAGAAAATATTGTCCATTAATTACAAATTACGAGTCGCGAAAATTGTGGTGAGATGTGTTTTCTGCCATAGCGACGTAGGAGACACTGGGCAATCCAAAATTGGTTTAGAAGAAAAGTTGATGGCTAAAGAACAACTTTTGGTGCTCTTTTATAGACATATCCCGTCCATAGCCAATATTTTAACAATTAATGCCTTTCTTGCTAGGTTGATGTTTTCGTCACCCATACTTTTTTGTTTGACGGTGTAACATTGCTCGTCTTTATTTGCGCGACACATAAATTGAAAACTATAACATACTTTAAAGACAGACATTGTAGAGAATTTAATGAAGAACATATTCTTTATTGGAAGTTATGTGGCGACTTTTACGGTTTTTATTAAAAATATAAAAGACTGATTCGGACACAAAAGTAGGGGGGAGGGGGGAAACGCCTACTGGACGACCTGTTTGCGCTTCTATTGTTTTTCTTATTGTTATGAGCTACGTGCATACTAAGTTTCGTGCCTTTTTTCGGATGGAACCAGACATTATGCGTTAGACTCGGATTACGAACAGCTTAAGCCGGAATTACATTACGAAATTAGTGGCGTCAATGAATAAACATGTTTAAACAAGTCGGATAATCATACTTATCATTTTATTCCCAACCTTAAGTGAATGTATCGTGTTGTTTTAACTGACTAAATGGGTACTTTGTAACATTCTTCCCTATTTTCAGTTCAATTTGTGATATCAGCGAAGCGCAGAAGATTGTTAATGTACCAAGGGTATACCTTCTCCAGCACCATTTCTCGAGGACTCAAAATCCGTTGGAGGTGTTCCTCCCATCACAACCAAGGATGCCGGGCTGCTATCTACACTATAAGAGATGATGACTCAGTCATAGATGTCAGGAATGAGCATAATCATATGCCGCTTCGTGGTGCGGTTGAAGTGTCTACCAGCCATTGAAATATGATAGTTTACGATTGAAATGGCTGTGACATACGGATGGATATGATGAAACCATTTTAAAAAAATGTTCATGGTTTTTACCATTATCTTATTTACTCATATGGATTGTATTTATGTATTTGATAGTATAGTATTATGGAAAGCATTAATTCATATTTGAAATGTTTTGATTATCTGTTTCTTTTTTCGTAGTACAGTCACCATCAAATATATCGGAGCGGCCAAGGTACTCAAAAATATGTGAATAAATATACACTTTATCGCCTTGAAACTAGAGGTGTTGTTCAGATATCTGTGACGACCTTGGCCGCTCCGATATATCTGATGGCGACTGTAAGGTAAACGTCCCCTGTTTCGGCAGGTTAAGGCTGTTAAGAGTATTTTGAGAATTCGTCATTTTTTTTAAATATTACTATGCATAATAATATTTTTTAAGCTTTTCTAGGGAGTTATATTGATTATTTAAGAGTATTTTTTTGTATAAATTATGTAGTTTTGGTTAAAATTTCTTTTTATATGAATTTATTCTTGAACCTCTTATTTGATTCCTATTTCGTGACAAAAATTTAGTTCAGATCCTAAGTTCGTGAGGTCGTGGCCCCTGTTTCGGTATAAAGTATTCCAGAGTAAAACATGATAAATTGTTGATAATAATCTTAAATATTTAACGGGTTTACTTAAGTAGGAAACCGTAGTGGGAAATGGTGTGTGAAAAAATGGAAAATACTGTGTGAAAGAGTAGGAAAGGTGTGGAAAAGGGTGGAAAAAGTGATTGGGTGGGATAGGTGTGATAAATAATGGGAAATAGTATGGAAATGGCGTGGAAAACTCCTTCGTTTATTTCCTCGCAGTAGGCGTAAAAAAGCACTATGTAATGTCTTGGCCGAAAGCTCTATAGATGGACTGAATCTTCGAGGGTCTCCCCTGACGGGCCAGTCCTCGAACTAACTCGTCACTTATAGTTTATTTTCAAGCCTTTACAATAATGTAGGATTTCTTCCACCTCCGTGAGAACGGTCGCATTAAAAGGATTGTCTATATTTTTAAATTTTTCCAATAAAGTTTGATATAGTGTTAGTGTCCAGGCTCTGTGTGGGGATTTGCTTTAGCTTCACGAGTTAAGATTCCTACCTACTTAATGAACACAAGGAATTACCAATTCTCTATCGTAAAAGTACCGATTTTAAGTCTATTGCGTAACTTGTTTGTGTCTGTGTTACCTATCAATATAGATTTATCTGTCACGAACTTGGGGAAAAGTAACAAAAACCCAGTTCCTTACTTCGTGATACAGATTTTTTTTAAATTCACGGACTTTTATTAGTAGATCATATTTAAAGTACGTACATTAATAATTAACCATCGTATATATAATACACATACATGAAAATAAATAAAATAAATCGAATTATAAGCAAAATTGTGCTGGTAGTTAATGTGCGAATTTATCTTAAAAATGTGAAATCGGGTCACATTCAAACTCGGTTTATGAGAATTCTAGTGAGAAAAATATATACCGAATTTAGCTCATACGAAACTTCATGAAATACACTACTTGTTTTCTAATTCACATTTAGATTACCTTTGTTGATATATCTATAGACAAGCAACCAAAATATATCTAGAAAATCCTTGGTTCGGTAGTGACACGAAACAGGAGACACTCAAAAAATAAGATGACCGCTATTTCGTGAGTCGATTGATTGTACTTTTAAGGGACTTCTATGCTTACATTTAATCCTTTTATATGCCAAATCAATTACTAGGGAACCCACAGAGACACTCTCAAAACTATTATTCAAATGAACTTACCCTTGCCTTTCCATAAGCTTAAGAAGTGAGAGCGCGCACCTTACGGTTACAAGAAGTACACGCATACCGCACAGCTGTTCGGGGTCAGTTGATAGTTTCGAGCTTCATATTACCCTTAGTTTAATCACTAAAATATGAGTACTTGGTCTTTTTAAGAGATTAAATAATAATAATAATTATAATTATAATAATACTATTCTGTTTACAACACGTAAACAGAATCCCGGACATTAAACGTCAAACAAGGAAAAGGAAAGGAAATGATTACGAGAAGTAAATCACGACAGCAGCAAGCGTCCCCACCAAACGCACGCCCACCATCCTCGCCCGCCTCGTCAGTCTCCTCACCATCGTTGTCGGGCAATGAGTTCGCTACTGTGCCCGACACCAGCGAGTCGAGCGACGAGTGCGGGCCGCCGCCGCCGCCGCCGCCACGACCACCTGCGCGACGAGGACGGCCACCGCTGCCGGCACGCTTGGGGCCTGCGGGACAACCTGTCCCGCCCAGGGCCCCCGCTGCCGGTGGTATAGTGCGTCGCATGAGATGGACTTCATCCATGAATGAAAACGTCATGCGCGCCTATTATGGGGCTACAGAGGGGGGAACTAATCTGTGCGCGTATCGTGACCGGATACTTCCTCTGTTTCAGGCCCTTGAACCAACCATTGACACGACTGCGCAGCGGTTGTCGGATCAGGTGCGCGTCATTCAGCGGCTAAAGCGGTTGGATGACGCGACACTTGATCGGCTTCGCCTGGAGACTCTCTCTGTTCGCGCGACCACCACCTCGGCGCGGGATCCGCTCGCCACGTCGCCGGATCCGATGCCTGCACCCGACTTGGCATCGGGGGCACCGCGGGTTGATCCCAGTGCCGATGAGGAGGGGAACGCGAATCAGAGTGTGAGTAGTTCAGCCAATGAGCAACTGAGGAGGACTTTGGAAGAGGCAATTACGCAGTATCGCTCCACAAACATCCCTAGGCCACGATTACCACGCTTGCCTATGAATAGACGCAATCTAGCGTTAATGGCAGTCCTAAATGATTTGCTAGATCCATTCCTGCGGACTAGTAAAGACTTAGATGATACGCACTCGATAATGTACTGCGGAGCCATCGCGGCGTGCCGTGTTGCTCGAGTCAAGTTTCCGGACGCTGAACGTGCACCTAGGACCGCCGGGGGTATCCCCGCATGGCAGGTGCGGATCGAGCGTCGTATCAACTCATTTAGGACTCTCATTGCAAAGCTGATCTGCTTCAGGGGGGGCAATAACCGCCCCCGAGTAATGCGCTTTGTGCACCAGGCGTTCGCGGGGACGGATATCGAGCCCCGCGACTACATGGCCAACGTCGTAGAGCGCATCGACTTTCTGAAGCAGAAAGTTTATGCATGGGCAAGCCGTATTCGCCGTTACAGAGAGCGTGTGGACCGATTCAAGCAGAATCGTCTTTTCCAAAGTGACCAAAGGAAGGTATACCGAAGGTGGGAGGAAACCGACCCCCGTGTGTCAGACGTGCGACTGCCGGATGCTACTGCCATGACTAATTTCTGGCGTAGCATCTGGTCAGCGCCCGTTGAACACACGGAGGGCGAGTGGATGAGTGTTGTTGAACGTGAGTGCGAGTCCATCGAACCAATGGGGGCTATCACCATCAGCCCCGACGACGTAAGTTGCGCGATCCGTACGGCCCAGAACTGGAAAAGTCCTGGCCCGGATGGGTTGCACAACTTCTGGCTAAAATGGTTTCGGTGCTCGCACTCGCGGCTGGCAACGCAATTTCAATAAGCCCTTGAACTTGGCTCCCTCCCGCCTTCCTTAACAACTGGTGTAACCTTCCTGCTCTATAAGTCCGGTAGTACCACGGAAGCGAAGAACTACCGACCCATCACGTGCTTGCCTACGCTCTACAAGCTTCTTACATCCATTTTGAGAGCAAAAATAAACGCGCACATGGTCGCAAACAACATTTTGGTCTCCGCTCAAAATGGATGTAGGGTTGGGTCCCGTGGTACTAAAGAGCTCCTCCTCATAGACATGACCATTTGCCAACGAGTCCGGCGGAACAGGGGGGCCCTCTCGGCCGCTTGGATTGACTACAAGAAGGCCTATGATTCGGTGCCTCATTCATGGCTGGAGAGGATCTTAGAGCTGTATAAAATTGATGCAGCTTTGAGGTCCTTCCTTGGCGCGTGTATGAGGCAGTGGACCACAGTCCTTCGTCAACCAGGAGGCGGGGATGACCCCCCTGGCCCGCAGGACTTTATAAGGATCGAGCGAGGAATATTTCAGGGCGACAGTCTGAGTCCCCTGTGGTTCTGCCTAGCTCTAAATCCGCTCAGCAATCTGCTGAAGGATTCAGGGCTAGGTTGCCGGCTTCGGAGAGAGGGTGAAGTCATATCTCACCTTCTGTACATGGACGATCTCAAGTTATTTGCACCAAATAATCGAGACTTGTTGGAACTACTGAAGACCACTAAAGTGTTCAGTAGTTCCATCAAGATGGAGTTTGGTGTTGATAAATGTGCGGTTATGCATGTACAGCGGGGGAAAGTAGTAAATTCAACAAATATACAGCTTTCTGAGACAATGACGTTCAGATCTATCTCTGAATCAGAAACCTACAAATACCTTGGTATGTCACAGTCTTTGGGCATTGAGGATGTGGGTATTAAACAGGCGTTGAAGGAGCGCTTCTTTGGTCGGCTGACAAAAGTACTTAATAGTCTTCTGTCAGGTGGCAACAAGGTGCGCGCCTTCAATGCCTGGGTAATGCCCCTACTCACATACTCCTTTGGCATACTAAGGTGGACACAGGCCGAGCTGGATGCCCTGGATCGGAGAGTCCGTCTATTGCTCACCACACACCGTATGCTTCACCCACGCTCGTCTGTTATGAGATTGTACATCCCACGGAAGTGTGGAGGTCGCGGCTTTTTAAACGCCAAAAATCTCCACAACCGTGAGGTGTACAATCTCAGGAATTATTTCCTTAACAACGAGTGTAAGATGCATCATGATGTGGTGGCAGTAGATAAGGGTCTCACGCCGCTCTCCTTGGCAAACAAGAACTGGCGCAAACCTGTGGTGCTAAGCACCAAGGATCGCAGGGCGGTATGGAAGAGCAAGGAGCTACACGGGCGGTTCTACAGGGCCCTCACGGGACCCGACGTAGACCTGCTCGCGTCGGTGAACAGGTTACGATTCGGGGACCTCTTCGGAGAAACCGAAGGTTTTGCCTGTGCAATTGCGGACGAAGTTATCATGACGAATAACTACCGGAAATATATCCTGAAGGACGGTACGGTCGACATTTGTCGGGCATGCCGCCGTCCCGGAGAGTCACTCAGGCATATCATCTCCGGTTGTTCTCATCTTGCTAACGGCGAGTACTTGCACAGACATAACCTCGTAGCCAGGATTATACACCAGCAGCTTGCTCTCCTATACGGTCTTGTGGACTACGAAGTGCCGTACTACAAGTACACACCTGCACCAGTTCTCGAAAATGGTCGTGCCATGCTCTATTGGGATCGATCTATTATCACGGACAGGACTATTGTAGCCAATAGGCCTGATATCGTGGTAATAGATCGACCGCAACGCCGGGCCATGCTCGTCGACATCACCGTCCCATGTGACGAGAACCTCGTGAAGGCCGAGAAGGACAAGTCCAGCAAGTACCTAGACTTGGCTCACGAGGTAACCGCCATGTGGGAGGTCGATTCGGCGATCATTGTGCCGATAGTTGTCTCTGCGAACGGTCTCATAGCGAAGAGTCTCGACCAACATCTTGAGAGACTTTCGCTACGGGGTTGTGGTTGGATTAAGGGTCAGATTCAGAAGGCGGTAATCTTGGACACGGCGCGCATAGTCCGACGGTTCCTCACTCTGCGGCCCTAACCACCGGCAGCCTGGGCCCTGCTCCGTTGCCGGCGGCACCCTAGTTTAGGTTTTTTATAATGCTTTTATTGTTTTTATATGTTTTAGATGTATTTTTATATTTTACTTTTATAAAAATATTGTAAAAACCCTAAACTAAGAAGAAAAATAAATAAAGAGTATAATAATAATAATAATAAATACTCTTTATTGCACACCTCATACAGTTACAAGCACAAATTTTACAATTAGATAAATTTAGGTAGAGGTAACAACAGGCGGTCTTATCGCTAATGAGCGATTTCTTCCAGACAACCTTTTACACACAGACAGACAGATAATAGAGTTTTTTTTCCTATCCATACTTTAAATTCAAAATGTTTAAATTGCTTATTATTTGCGTCAGAAAAAAAAACTAACGAAATAACGTACTATCACGAAACAGGGGCCCTTTACCTTACAACCAATATTTTTTTACTATGAATGGGTTATACGCTTATACTCTAACATAATGAGCACAAAAATACTTCCAAATGTATCTCATAACCTAGTAATGATTCAATAATGTTTAATTATATTGACAATCATTAATATAATTATATCCTTGTCATTCTCGTTGTTAAAAAAATACAGTTTATCTCTTTCTTGCGCGGGTGACGGGGGCTCGTCAGCACGTCCACATCTCGCGCTAGCTGATGTGGGTGAAGATGAGTGAAGTCATGGATTGTAATTGCTTCAATTTTGGAGCGTACATAGGGTTATGTACGCTCCAAAATTGAAGCAATTACAATCCATGACTTCAATCTGTAATTATTATATATCTTATTTATGAGGTAGGGACAACTGGGTGTTGGTTTGATTTTTCTTATACAATTTAAAATATGCGGGTTATCAACATTGATTTATTATATATTATACTAGATGTGACATCTAGAACAAATTTTGTGCGCCATATTTGGCGGTGGACAGCTATGACAGAATCAAAGAGTAGTATAGACTTGTAGTGATTTTCACTACAACTTTTGGGACAAAAAAATTCTTAGGTATGTCATCTCCTGTTACTCAATCGTTATCAATGATTTTTTTTTATTAAAGTTGCCTTTAATTATTGACTGGTAGTTGGCTGACTGGTAGAGAATGCCTTATGGTATTAAGTCCGCCTTTTGTACGTTAAGTTTCCTTATGTGCAATAAAGATTAAATAAATAAATAAATTATGATTCTTCTCCTCTTTCATTTTATATTATATTACACACACACACACACACCCCTGATGTACTTACCTTGGACATTCACCACCATTCCTTAGGGACGTCTGTTTGGAGAATAAATACATATTATTATGTTCGGTTATACACATATGAAGTAAGCTGTTAGAAATATTTTGTAATTGAGAATGATACTCAATAATATTTTTAGGAGTTTAATTATGATTATTTACGTTGTATCACGAAATGTTTCGTGGTGTAATGTACTCAATGTGGTAGAATGAACGCAAAACCATAAATTAAAAAAAAACGTTCCACCCACCTATGTTTTTTTAAGACTATTTCCAATGTATGCTAGGTGTCCAAGGTACAACGTAGATTAATTATTTCTTTACAAGCTTCGTAACTAAACTTAGATTTGACAAAAGGATTAGCTACAATTGCCATTTTGTAGTTGATTTAGACAAAAATGGCACACATATCATAAACAGCACATTGAAAATATTTAAAAAATTATTTACCAATTCCTGGTTTTTCGTTTTGTATGTAAAAATATTACTGACTTGATTGAATTGTTCACAAAAAAGGGTAAGAGTGGCATTAACAATATTTTAAAAGAATCAGTAGGTTTCGAGAAAAAGTCGCCTGACCTAGGTTAGTAGGTAGGACTATGTCCAAGGTAGAACAGTTTCCCCTACATTATAAACAATTGAACGGGTTTTCAATGGCTCTTACAGCTCTTATGGCAGGCAGTCTTTACGCGAAGTCTTAATTGTTTCTTACTATCCGTTAGTTTTGGACCCGGGGTATGTCCTTAAACTACGTCCGGACTTTGGTATGTCCTTAAACTATGCCAAAAAGAGAGGTATGGGCACTGCGAATGGCATCTCGCTTAGTGTGGTAGGGCACGTTCAGTGAATGTCATCTCGCTCAAATCTGGAGCAGAGCCCGACTGGGGAAGTACCTCCACCTTACAGAAAACCACAGCCAAATAGCACTAGACCCTACTCATAGTGTTGTGTTCCTGCTGGTGAGTAAGGTTGCCAAAGAGCTCAAAGAGGACCCAGTGTGTTGACGATGAGGGACCCTCTTGTTCCTTTAGCCGTCAACACAGTGAATCCTCCTTTTTGTAAAGGGTCGGCAACGCGCATGTGACTCCTGTGGAGTTACAGGCGTCCATAAGTTACGGTAGCTGCTTACCATCAGGCAGGCCGTATGCTTGTTTGCCACCGTCGTAGTATATAAAAAAAAAAAAGTTGAGCAGGTAAAATTTCTGAAATTTTAATGTGGTTATGCCTTCTGAATACAATACCCTACCTTAAGCTTTCACCTTACTTAAATATAAATCAACTAAACTAAATCATATGAAACGATAAAACACACGTGTAAATTTTACATTTACTGTAACTTAAACTATATTTCAGTTGAATTTGTCCGCTCCAAGCGTGGCAACCAACTCATAAAATACAACGGCTACACCTATTCGGCGGGTTCATCATTGCAGAACAAGGCGATCAGGTGGAGGTGCTCCACTCACCAGCATATGAGCTGCAAAGCGACGGTTCACACTCACGAAGGCGTGATCGTAGCTGCAAAACACTCTCATAACCACTTGCCAAACAAGTCGAGTTTGAAGCGAGCATTAAGAGCAGAGCTTCAAAGCTTTTGATAGTTTCTTTTAAAACAATTGGGTACTTTCCTGGGTAAAAAAAATATAATTCTATTTAGTCCGTCAGTTAGATTATCAAAAAATATTGGACACGTATTTTTATTTTGTCAATCAAACAAGAATTGGTGAAGATATAGCCCGTTAAAGTTCCGCGTGACGTCACATTATACTAAAAATTGTACTGAAATGTGACGTCACGCGCAACTTTAACGGGCTATATCTTCACCAATTCTTGTTTGATTGACAAAATAAAAAATACGTGTCCGATATTTTTTGATAATCTAACTGAAGGACTAAATATATTTTTTTAGGAAAGTAGCCAATTAGGTGAATTAGGGTTTCCTGAATCGATATTTACACCAGGTGGCAGCACCGTGGCGGTATATCTAGCTGTCATAATCCACCAATCATGTTTAATATTTTTTTGACGTGATAACGTCTTATAAATCAATGAACCGGTAGCATGCACGAAAAAGTGTCACATTGTGGACATCTGTCCACAATGTGACACTTTTTGCATCCATGGTATTACGGTTCATCAATGTTTTCTTATGACGTTATCACGCAAAATTATCATCCGTAAACCGACTTTACACTCAACCATATTTTTTTGATTGGAAGGTTTTGTCAGCTGCTGTCAAAAGACCTCTCGTCACAGTGCCGCCACCTGGGATTCCGGAAACCCTCAAAGATGGATGTGTTTTTCTCCAGCACATAAACATCAAGTAGGTCTGCTCATATGAAATCTTTGCTGCGAATAACTTCTACAATCACTGTCCTTATATTTGAAATATTTTTTATTTTATTTATAATGGAGCAAGGTGTAAGTCCATATTTAATTAAATACGCATTATGTCTTGAAAAATAAATACGTGGTGTGTTGGAAGACGGTTTTCTATTTACAAATTAACATACAATAATATAACATGTTATGCAAAATTCCGTTGAACTCCTTTCGTTTCGAAGGTACGTTGCGACGTTCTCAACCTGTACTCATTTGGTGGTTCACCTTGACAATAGCAGAGGTCGTCACCCAAGTTAGACTCTAGCTAACGAATGAATAGCGGACATTGATTTGATTGCCGACGGTTGCCCACTGCTAGGGTATGCACGTGCTGGGCACGTGTTTCACGTCTTGCACGTGCTTCTCCGTGCAAAACTCGGTCAAAAGCTTTCTCCATGTCCAAGTATCCGGCTGCTGTGAATTCCTTCTTGTTCAGAGCCGTGTCCATGTGGTGTAACACACGTGTGAGCGCTGCCGTTGTCGAGTATTACTCTTTGAAGCCGAATTGCTAGTCTAGTCGTGATGGGCGGCAGAAGGTGAACAGTCACCGGCAATAGTTAGTATCTTCCTACATGAAGGCCGCAAAAATATGTGACACGCTCTTATTTGTAGGGCCATAAGAGCGTGTCGGCCTTCGTGTAGGAATATACTATTACTGGTGACTGAACAAATGGACATCGGCGGCCGCGCAGCGCCTTTAAAGCGGTTCACGCAACGCTTCGGAGATTGTTGTGGAGACTTCTGCTGCATCTCTTCTGATCAGGTCGATCGGTCGGCTGAGCGCGACAGGGTACTATGCGAATAAGAATTTATTCGGCGGTCAGACTTCGAGTAGCTTTTATGTTATTGTAAATCGCTACACCATTAATTATAATTACAGGTCTGCAGTTTTTAACATCTAAACACGGGAACGTCATGGTCATTCACCTCGGTTACAAGTACCATATAAAAAGTGTACTGGGCCCTAAGAGGATGTGGCGATGCGCCAAACACAACACCAGGCAGTGCAAAGCTGGCCTGATTACTATTGGCGAAGAGTTCTGCCAGTGGAAGAATTTTCACAACCATGATCCATGACTCTGTGTTTTGAAAGACATCAAAGTTTAACGAAAATTTTATGGCGGAAGTAGCTTCTGAATTATTTTCATGATTTTTTTGTTTAGTTCATTATCCGCTGGTACGCTAATGCCGTATGTGTAATCCTTAACTATGCGATTTCCAAGGGCTGTGTTTGTCATTTAAAATTAAATATTATTAGAATTGGATACCGCTTTATTTGGATGTCCGATTTTTCATCCAATAACCCAGTAGGTAGTCTATACTTTTTGCCCTATAGACTCCATTAACTTTCAATCTGATGAAATGAATTTTATTCAAATTTTCCATCTAGTTACTTAAATGTTGGTTACAGGTCCAATGTTCATAACAACATCGCGAGGAGCCCGGATCATCATCATGCATGGTTACAAATTCTTCCGTCAAATGGCTACGGGTTCGAAAACTCGCTGGTTCTGTTCTGGCCAAGGTCGCGGTTGCCGAGCTGTGCTCTTCACAATTGAGGACGAAATAATCATGGGCAAAAATCAGCATAACCACGAACCGCCTAATAGGATTTAAATAGAATAGGAATGAAATGGAATAAATAGATTTTCAATTATCTTTACATCACTACACCTTCTTTTGATATTATTATCTTTATGGTTTTGGCGATGGCAAATTTGTTGCTCTCGGTCACATTAAAATTTATTTAAGGTACCTAAGGTAAGTTATTTCATTGATTGTACCCATATTAAATATACGAGTAGATACTACGAAACTTGCAACCTGTTAGGGTAGGGTAGTTCGCTCACACACAAAAGCGGTATTGAGCTTGATTAACCTTGGTGTTTAGTTACATTCAAGTTTTTAGGATTTAACTAACCCCTAATATTTTGCTACGACGAATAATTTATGGTAATAGCACCGATATGTTATAAAGAACGGGATACACAATCAGCCCAAACAATGTCCATACAATAGTGCTGTAAGCAGCTCGTACAGCAGTTTCTCGGTCAGTTTTATTAGACTTTAGTCAGTGAGTTGACCGGTTACAAATTTTCAAGAGCCATATTTTCCGTAAATCTTGTTTGCGACTATACCTCTACTAAGATTCTAACTGAATGGGTTATAGTCAATGTGTTTTTATTATAGGCCCCATGTTTCAAACAACATCGCGCGGCGCTCGGATAATCACCATGGGTGGCTACAAATTCTTCCGGCAAGTCACCTACGGTGCGAAGACACGTTGGTACTGCTCCACCCATGCCCGGGGCTGCCGGGCCGTCATCTTCACCATTGACAATGCAATCATTAAGTGCAACAATGTACATAACCACAATCCGCCATATGGGATTTAACACAAATGATGAGCATTTTGTTTGAGTTTCTACTTCTTTTTTCTCCTTTCTGTATTGAAATAAATGCCTTTGCTCCTTGCTCAACATGCTAATGACCAATAGTTGATAATCTATTGTCACCATTATTGCGAATGGATTAAGTTTAAAAGTCGCATCTACTGGGACACTAACCAGCATTTGGAGATTTACTCGTAACGTACAGTCTGTCTAATTACGAAACAGCAGCTTTACGGTATTAACAATATTCACCATTTTATTACAAATGTGCCAGAGTTACTTTTTAAATTTATAGGAAATGCATATGTTGAAATGTCGTGTGAATATAATTTGTCAATGGTAAATGCCTTGTAATTTATTTAATTATTTTATTATTAATATTTTTGTATACTACTAAAAACAACTAGGGTTTAGAATTGTTAGATCTATTTTTATTCACAGCTACGCCTCTGACCCTAGAAAAGTGTACTAATCGTTTGCAGGTAATCATTATTATTAAAATTTTCTATAATAATTAGTTAGTTAGTTATCCTGGGCGTTTTTCCGCAAGTCGACATCCAGTGTGCCTATTTTGCTTGTCTATAATAATATATAAGCTTCTTATAATTTTAGGTCCCATATTTCAAACAACTTCTCGAGGCGCCCGCATCATAATAATGGATGGTTACAAATTCTTCCGGCAAGTCACCTACGGCCCGAAAACCCGCTGGTTCTGCTCCGGCCAAAGTCGGGGATGCAAGGCGGTTCTCTTCACCGTTGATGAAGAAATCATTGATGGCAAGAATGATCATAACCACGTTCCACCAAAACTATACAGAACTAAATTTGTATAGTTTATTTTAGCTTTACATAAATATGTGATTGTCTAGATCAAAAGGTATCATGTGATAGTTGGCGCTTACGTTTTTACTGCTTGTATTCAATTTCAATCTATAGGTACAGCGTACAACGTAAGTGCGGTCCGCAAAAAAATGGAACCTTTTCCAAAATAGTATCACATTTTTTTTAAATGTATGTAAGTATACTTTACCCGACTTGTCCATGGGTGACGAGCGACGTGATTTTAAGCTTTTCTTTACTGTTACTGAATGTTTGGAGTTCTTAATAGGGATGATGACTCATTGAATTTTATAATAAAATTTTGTTGAATAGATGCAAAATGATCAATATATCCTAATAAAGAGAAAATAAAATAAATCTGTTGAAATAGTTCAAAGATATCAGGCTACAAAGTTTCAAAATTTAACGATTTTTTTAAAGGTAAAAAATTAAAAAAAACAATGATACCATTCGATTTCTCATATATTACTGTAAATAAATTGTACAGCAAATATATACATAAACGCAATATTTCACTGTCAAAATAACAATTTCATAATTTTTCCATACTTTGAACAGGGCGACTATGCAATCGTCACGTCACTGTTGCATATCATTTGTTAGGAGCGTTTTGAGAAACAAAAGCGAGTGTCAGATTTTGAATCTCTTCTCTGACTTTTGTGTTGCTTTAACGCAATTGGTCCCACGTAGACATTTGATCCTCACAACAAAACGAATCGATTGATACCATACATGAAAACAATTCATCATGCGTATTATGGTGCCTTACTTTGATGAACTTTAGTAATTAAACCCCGCTTTTCTTGCCTACGCTCGTTCGGTAGGTGACTGACTGACATGACTCCTCATACGTGAATGATAGCTACTGTCATGATTTAATCAAAATAAATCATATTAAACTTATACTTCGTTTTAATTAAATAGGAGTAGGCAACAAGGCAATGGGAACGCATCTTATCTGGCAATAGGGCTAAAATTCAGACCATTATACTTAATCGATATCATTATCATCAGCTCATATCAGCTTTTAACGGCCTCCTAGCCTAGTTGGTAGTGACTCTGCCTATGAAGCAGGAGGTCCCAGGTTCGAATCCTGGTCAAGGCATTTATTTGTGTGTTTATCACAAATATTTATTTGTTCCTGAGTTATGGATGTTTTCTATGTATTTAAGTATTTATCTATATCTATCTATTATACCGGGTGTTTCCTGTAATAGGGGCAATAAATTAAACCGTAACTTATAATTTGATTTTTATTTCACTTTAAAGTTTATTCGAACACGCAATGTATTGCGAAATTGATTATTTCTGTTGGGTGATAAGAGTGACAAGCAATGTCAATTAGACGGATTTTAACATACATTGAAAATACTATTTAGTATGTATGAAAAAGAGACATTATAAAAACTTATTTTTTTTTTTAATTGTAAAACAAACGTTTCATTGTTTGAGGAGTAGAATCTACGTTTTAATTTATTGCTCTTATTACAGGAAACAGCCTGTATATATCGTCGCCTAGGACCCACAACACAAGCCTTATTGAGCTTTCTGTGGGACTAGATTGATTTGTGTGAGAGTGTCCCATAATATTTATTTATTTATATGAGACTTTTACAATTTTAGGTCCATTATATCAAACGACGTCGCGCGGATTTCGTGCTATTGTTTTGGACGGTTACAAATTCTTCCGGCAAAGGACCACCGGCCCGAAAACCCGCTGGGGCTGCCTTAGACAGCGGCGTGGCGGTTGCAAGGCCTTCATCTACACAGCTGATGACGAGATCATCAAGTGCAGGAATGAGCATAATCACAATCCGCCAGACATCAGACATTAGTTTTTGTGTTTTAAGTTTAAGTATTTGAATAAATGTTTTTAATTTGTATAGATTTTATCAGTGAGCGGGAGCGGCATTATAATTAGCATACGAGTATTTAAATTAATCTTACAAAAAAATATTAAAGTTTGGGTCATCATATTCGGTTGTACAAAACTTTTTTTATATTTTAGGCCCCGTATTCACAACGACGTCACGTGGAGCCCGCGTCATCCTCATGAACGGCTACAAGTTCTTCCGCCAAATGACCACAGGCCCGAAAACCCGCTGGTACTGTTCCGACCATAGTTGCGGTTGCAAGGCTGCCATCTTCACTATTGACGACGAGATCGTCAACTGCAAGAATGAGCATAACCACAATCCAAGATTGATGTAGTTTATTTAAGCTTGAATGTATAAAAGTGCTTAAATGTAAATTCTTGAATTTGAATATGATTTTTCCATGAATTTGTCGTTTATTGTTGGTGGAGAGTACAGTTACTTTATTTAATTTTAGTTACTAAACACTGCCTTTCTTGCCTGCTCTTGTTCGGTAGGATAATAAATGACTCATAAGTGTATCATCAAAATAAATCGTATTAAATGTATATTCCGTTTTAATTAACAGGAGTAGGCAATGGGAACGCATCTTATCTGGTAATAGGGCTAAAATTCAGATCAATTACCATTACCATTATACGTAATCAATATCATTATCATCAGCTAATATGGGACTTGCAACTTGAACTGCAAGAATGAGCATAACCACGATCCAAGATTGGTGTAGTTTATTTAAACTTGAATGTATAAATGTGCTTAAATGTAAATCCTTGTATTTCCATACGATTTGTCCATTCATTTGTCATTTATGGAAAGCAAAGTGAAATTGATTACATTTTAATAACTAAATACTGTCTTTCTTGCCTAATCTCGATCGGTAGGATAATAAACAGATATTCAATACGCGAATAGTACCTACTGTCATAATTTAATAGAAATAAATCATATTAAATTTATACTTCTTCTTAATTAATTAGAGTGGGCAATGGGAACGGGTGTTATCTGGTAACAGGGCTAAAATGCTACATTTACAATTTAAGGTCCAGTATTTCAAACGACATCGCGCGGATTTCGTGCTATTATTATGGACGGTTACAAATTCTTCCGGCAAAGGACCACCGGCCTGAAGACCCGCTGGTTCTGCTCTGGTCAACGTCACGGTTGCAAGGCCGTCATCTACACAGCTGATGACGAGATCATCAAATGCAATAATGTTCATAACCACAATCCGCCAGACAGGATATAAGTTTTTGTGTTTTGTCTTAAGTATAAAGACTTTGAATAAATGTTTTTAAATTCTAAATTTTTCTTATACACTTTAAGTGACAGCTCACTTAGCATGATCTAAAAGTATGTTGCAGCCTAGTTTTATTATATGACCATCGTATGCATTGCATACCGCAGCAAAGCTTGGGTCAATATACCTATATGGTTTTACAAAACTTTTTTACATTTTAGGTCCCGTATTCACAACGACGTCACGTGGAGCCCGTGTCATCATCAGGAACGGTTACAAGTTCTTCCGACGATCGACCACTGGCCCGAAAACCCGCTGGTTCTGCTCCAGCCAATATCGGGGATGCAAGGCAGTCGTCTTCACTGTCGATGACCAGATCATTAATGACAAGAATGAACATAATCACGATCCCCCAAGTAGAATTTAGTTTTGTGTATATTATGTAGAAATTTTGATGCTATAAATAATAGTAGATTGTTTGATAAGGGTCCAAAGTAGGCCATATCACCACGAGGTGGCTTTTTTCCCGAACGAAGTGAATTTTTACTTCGATTGCGGCAAAATAAAGAAAAATAAATAAAAATACTTATTATTTACACACAATGACTAATCTAAGATGAAAATATGGTTTGACTTTACGGTCTTTTGTTAGGTTATACGCATGACTCAGTTATAACGGAGTTAGCCAAGTCATTAAATAAAAAGCCCTGCCGTTGAGGAAAAGAGAGGAGGTAGACGCTTACGTCACGCTTAGTTGATGTAGGCAAAATAGTAGATCATGTCACATCCTATCGCCCGGGTGGTTATTTTCAACTTTGTGAGCTTAGAAATATTTTCGAGGGTTTTACTTCAGACATCCCAATGTTTGCCAAATAGCGATCAACTGTACTTTTGTAAAAATCAGTGCATAAATTCAAAATGCCGAAGAGTGAAGATGGTTAAGATTATTTCCATTAATGCAGACAACGTGCTTCAAGGCCTCAATTAATTAACGTAATTGTATTTAATGATTATTGTGTTTGATTGATACCCTTGTCTTTTGATGCCCACGAAGTTCGGTGTTACTAAATAAACGTAAAATTACAATTGACAGCTGAATCTTATTAGAATTGTTTTAATCTTTTGACTCATACTTACTTATATTTATTTATTTAAAATTTATTGCATAAAACACAATGTAAATTATGCACAAATGGCTATGCAGACTTCATGCCTAAAGGCATTCTCTACCAGTCAACCACAGGGCTAAACAGAGAAAGGCAAATATGGTGCAAAGAAAAAAGTAGGAATGTATTATTTAATTTTACTCTTTCATGAAACTAGCGGATGTATAACTTAAATAATTTTGAACAAAAAAGAACCGACTTCACTAAACATCCACCTTTCCAAAAGCAAATGCTCGAGCTGCTGTAAAAAATACTCAAATCACTATAGGTGTGCCTATAATAGTTGAAGAGTTCCCTCGATTTCTCCAGGATCCCATCATCAGATCCTGACCTGGCTCCAATGGGACCAACTATACTCTTTCAAACGAAAAAAGATTTTTTCAAATCGGTCCAGCCGTCTTTGAATAATCGGTGAACATACATAAAAAATAAATAGCAAAAACAAAGATCCCGACGAATTGATAACCTCCTCCTTCGAAATCTTGAAGTCGGTTGATAAACTACATGTAAATGCACACAAATAAGGTAGGTGTTAAAAAGTAGATATACCTAAAGCCTGACCAGAAATATATAATTATTGTCAAGAGGGCGCTATTATTCTCATTCATATGGCAACAGTTCAGTATAATAATAGAGCCATCATAGAGCATATTATTCTCTATGGTATGGTGACATCTTGATTTGTTTACCTGTCAGCTCCGATGTTAATTTGAAAATGTTTCACAGCGAAATAGTTTCCGAGCGTATTATTTACAGCAGTTTATTATATACACTATTTACAATGTTTCGCTCTTGACTACGGATAATTTTGGGATTTTATTGTCGTTTATTATTTAATATTCAACACTTTAGTTCCAATGAAATTCCGCAACATAGCGCATGATCATATATTTTTGGTCAGGCTTTACACATATACTACTACATATTTCATAAATACTATAATAATTATGATGGATGCTAATCGAATTCATATTTCAGCAGATGCTTACGTAGCATCCGCTTGAAAGTTAGTTGAGTTAGTTGTATCAACATCTTCTACATCTTGATTTACATCTCTTTCTTCTTCCCCAGCCATATTCGCAACTACGGCCCGAGGAGCCTGCTGCGTGTACTTAGATGGCTACAAGTTCTCCAAGCACAGAACTATTAAAGGCAGAGTCAGATGGCACTGTCCCTTCAGAAAAGACGGCTGTAATGCCTTCCTCTACAGCATTGATAATACCGAAACAATTTATAAATACAAGAATACGCACCAGCATCCTCCAAGTGAAAAGCATTGGAAACAGTTTAACGAGCTGTTAATGGAGAGGCAGTGTGGTTACCAGAGTTAGGTTGTAGACGAAGTAAGGTGCTTTCATAAAAAAATTATTATAATGAAGGGATTTCTATTTATTCTGATTTATGATTAGATATTTAATATACTTATTTATTTTGTTTCATTTCGTTTTTATTAAATAAATGTTTTAATATATAATAAAAGCGTCAAATAAAAAGATAAACTGACTTCAAAAAGGACAAAATAAACCATTATAATTATCTATATGCGTTACCAAGTGATATTTATTTTATTTATCTGGGGACACGGCAGTGCCCCCGCCAAGTTGAGCAAAATAAACAACAAAGGCACGGCCGTACCATCCTTTTTCCGAAGCCATTCAGACCATTTTTGACCCCTCTCTAATTCTGTTATCGATAAAGGTAAAAGGCTGAAATTTCTGTGACATACCATAACTAAAGGAAGATATGTTCCTAATATCATTGAATTTCAACATATACTTTAAGAATTATTGCAAGTCAAAATCCCTTAATTTTGTCACTACACAGTGACTCGCTGGCTCCCTGATCACGATCATCGTATATCTAAGGTACTTCTAACAGTCCCACAAGCTCCAAATTTTGAACACTTCTAGTCTTTAGGCTATAAAGCTACTGAAAATTAAAATATACTGCAATATCGGGTTGTCTAGTTTTACAAACCGCATAGTTAACATTGTAATCCCATATAAATATATGCGATAACAAAGTTATTTACTCTGTTGCAAAAATTTAAGTTTTTTTTTTACACTACATAATTAGATAGTATTGGTCATGAACTTACAAAAAGGAATGAGATTCTATCAAAAACATCAAATATACAAAAATACCAGTCTCGCAAAGCAGTTCTCCTACTGCAAAATGTATTGAGATCTACTTAAAGTAAAACTAAGCCGGTGTGCCGGAGTTTACACCATGTCATTGTGATCCTTTGAATATTAGGTGTCTATATTTTTATACTCAATAGAATGACTTCGCAATCGCACAGGACAATAAATCATGTAATAAAATTACATTATACCTATATAATCCAATATTTATAAGCCGGCTTGTGACACCTAATATTACGTTATATCCATATATCGGACGGGAAATACCTTTTTAACCCTTTGACTGCGAATTTTTGATCAGTCGGTATATGAAACCACACACGGTAGGTTGCTGATTTTTTTTTTACAAACAAAGATTGACTCAGCACTCCCCTCCTAAATAAGGGGATTTTTTAAAGAACTGCGGTTCAAAAAATTTATTGTAGTATGCGTGTGCCAAAAGGCTAAACTGTACATCGATTTATGGTTTTTTTTTCTGTACTAACCTTCTCCACTAATGTTGTTTTATATGCCTAACCGAAAGTATGATTTCGCAATAGTTTTATTAGTATTTAAAAATGACCTACATAACTTCAGGGTATTCAAAGATAATAGATAATAGATAGATAATTAGATTAGGTACAGTTTTTTGTTACAAGAAATTGCAGTACAACTTGGATTATTAAAATACCTAATCCTGATTGATTACCCTGGTATGTTTCCATGGTAAATGCTACCAACTAACCTTTGGTAGGTTAGTTGGTAGCAAGCCCTAATTATATATCTCGTAACGGAGATGCTGCAGCGATTTACATCTCCCGCAGTTTTTTCTAAACGATTCAATTCAATAAAAAGGTGTGCGTTTATTTCAAACACCGATAAATATCTAACTTTGCAGTGTTTTCTAGGGATATTCTTCACACAAACGCGAAAAGGCTGCCGTGCGCTCAACTACAACGGTTTCATATACCACAAGCATCGTCAAAGGAGCGACGGCCGAATCCGCTGGCACTGCGGTACCCATCAGCGGTTAGGTTGCCTCGCTGTTGTCTACACAGTCGATGACGTCATCGTCAAGTTCACTGGCAAACACGACCATCCGCCTCTTAATCCGATGGCGTATACAGCTTCTCCTCACGTACATTCCTTGGATCCCCCAGTCTGGATACACTGCACACCAATAATCACTAAAGAATATTCGCTAAAATAATATGTCCTGCTATTTTAAAATACCTTTTTATTATTTTGCATAATGATCGATCCTTTTTTGTTACGTAACAATTTTATACTAGGTAGACACAATTCACTTGCGCATACTGTTTTACTAACAGTAGGTAAAGGAATTTCCGTCTACAGCAGTTAGGTACGTTTTACATTCTAATGGCAGCGCAATGGTCGCGTCCAAGCATAGTCATGGAGCGGAGCTATCATTGGAACGTAACTCCTTACATGAAAATCATGAAATGTTAAATGTGTCACTTTTTCGAAAAAGGTACCAATTCGCGGCAGGCTCTTACGTCGTACGTTATACAGAATCAATATTATACGACCAATTAATGTTTAAGCGCCAGCCGCCAAATGGTACTTTTCCGAAAAAGTGTCAAGAATTTCCCTTTGTTCTAGTAAAACGCGCGATTCCGCCCGTTCGGTAAGAAACGTACATAACAGTTTCAGAATTTTTATTATGAAAATAATGCTCTTGTGAACTGCCATTAATTTGCCTACAACAAACACGCCGCCGCTTCTGAAAAGTATAGAAGATAAATACTGAAACCTATATTATGTATTTTTAATCTATCGCTTCTCTCTTATTTAAGACCTATCTACATATTATAACGCCGGACATTTGACTGTATTCAATCCGTGCGTCAAGCCCAATTTCTTAACTGAAATACCATTAGTATCTTACGCTAACGTAACTGTATATTTCAGGAGTATTCTTCACAAAAACCATAAGAGGCGCTCGCGCACTCAACTACAACGGTTACAAATACCACAGGCATCGGCAACGGCGCAGCGGTCGGGTCCGGTGGCTATGCGGGACGCATCAGAAGATGGGCTGCCTCGCTGTGGTCTACACGGTCAATGACGTCATTGTCCAATTTACAAACCAACACAACCACCCGCCTTTTGATCCGTTAGCTTATAAATCTCTTCCTCGCGCGGGTTTATCGGATTCCCCAGTCTTGATCCAATGTACACCGATTATCACTGATGATTCTCAAGAATGTTCGAAAACATGAACATTCACTGTTTTGCATAGTGATCGATCCTTTTTGCAACGTAGTAATTTTATAGTATAAGCATATTTTTTGCACAACAATTATTCTCTCACTTTCTCTATGTATAATAAATTCTTTCTCATCTTATTTTTCTTTCTTATCTCTTATGTAAGACCTATCTGACATTTGGTTGCATACAGTATGTCCAGGTCAATTCCTAAGGTACATATTTGTATATTTCAGGAATATTCTTCACAAAAACCTTAAAAGGCGGTCGCGCGCTCAACTACAAGGGTTTCAAGTACCACAGGCATCGCCAACGACGCAGCGGTCAGGTCCGTTGGCAATGCGGCACCCACCAGCGGCTGGGCTGCCTCGCCGTGGTCTACACAGTCGATGACGTCATTGTCAAGTTTACTGGGAAACACAACCACCCGCCTCCTCATACCTCGTCGTATATAGCGCCTGCCCCTGCTCACATGGGTTTGATGGGTTTGTTGGATTCCGATTCGCCCGTTATGCTTCATTGCACACCGATAATACGCCAAAAATAATTTTAAGCCATATTATTTTACATTACGTAATAGACAATAATTTTTAAGATAAATTTAACACAATATCGCGCATTACGTGGGTATCACACATTATGTATAAGGAAAATTTCGTTTGTAATAGTTTGTCTATAAAAAGGTTGGGAGAGAAAATGTAGATCGGGCTGTACCTACGAACGATTTACTAATCGTTAGGGATATTAAAAATCACTGAAATTTAAGTTGTAGTCAATATCTAATATTTTCAGAAAACCTTATTATTACGGGTTATGGGTGAAAATATATAATTGTCTTACTAAACACCTCACAATATTTTTACACATTTAAACACGTCTTGGCACTTACCTAAAGTCATAATGTTTTAGATTAAAATATCGTTGCGTTGTCAATCTAACACTAAAAGGTACCTACTTAATGTGCAAGCGTTACCATATAAGGACTTAGTTAATTAATGGTATACCTATTTACTTAGTGTAATATTAAAGTAGTGTAGTTTATCAACTATTTTATCAATTTATTTTGAAACACTCAGGACATAAATGTTTTGTTCGCAGAAACTTTATGACTACGCGTGTTAGCGATCTCAGGTAAACACGTCATCTGTATCTGTACCTGATTCCGCACAGACACAACTGACAAATTGTAGATCTAATATTTGCTAACACTCGTAGTCATAAACTTTCTGTAAAAAAAAACATTTTTATGCAAGACATAGATATGTGTGTGTATGTTATACATATTTAGGTATATAGGTAGATACCTATATACCTAAATATGTATAGTTAACGCTAAAATTCATTCGATGCTAGGTAGGTAGTCTTTAATTTTGTTTAGAAATAAGGTTTGAGGTTTACGTTTTTAATTTTCTTGGAATTTTAAGCAATAAATAAATGTGGTTTAAAATAAATTAGGTCATTGTTTATCCTATACCTATCTATTATATGTTGCGATTTTTTTTATGTTTGTTTTTTGACATTCCTTCTTGCCTTAAAATCATGATCAAAAGCCAGAGCAGCTCGCGCTGATAAGTCTAAATCATAGTTCACTAGCGCTAATTCACAGCTTTAGATAGTTTGTCGAGTCTATTTTTAAACTGATTAACACTGTTGGAGTTCACAACTTGGGAGGGTAAATATCTCACACAATATTATTTATAGGAATTATAGGACCATAAGAGCGTGTCATATATCTATGGACTTTATCATATTTAGTTACCTTCTTTACACTGCCAGGGGGGCTTGTTTTAGCTACGACCTTTGGTTTGATCACTCTGCTGGGTCCATAAAACGGTCGGCACCTTTCTGCCAGTCTTAGAGATGTCCACGGCACCCAAAGCTTCTGTTTTGTACAGAACGTCTCGACATGGTAGCATAACTCCTTCTTATAGGTGCATGATCCATCCTTTTCAACAGTTATACCTAGAACTACAGAATCTGTATAATACCGAAGTCTTGCAAGGCAAATCAATCTTAGTAAAACTAAACTAAATACCCTTATCACCGTGAAATCGACCACGCTTGTCTTTCACTACTGTGACTTTGGCGTAAGTTTTCTTGGACAACCACGCCACGGCAACGTCTCCAACTTTCCATATATAAATGGTTTCACTGTTTTCATTTTCATACATGATTTTTATGAATTACAATCAAAGACTTCTATTACAATCTATCCATGACAGAGGACAGAACTTAAGATAAACTTTCACAACATAAACAACAACAAAGTAAACAAACCAAAAAACTACACTTCACCTTCGGAAATTCCAGGAAAAGTCAAATAAAAGTATTCAAGGTTACGTAAACAACTTATACATGAGAACATAATTAATTTGGTTTTAAAATATTTCACCATTTTTAATAATATACCATTTGGAGACTATTTGATACAAAATGGGTTCATTTAGAGCGATATTTTCCAGCTGGATCTATGTAAATGTGTCAGCTAAGAAAAAACCCTCCGAGAGAATTTGGTCGACGCAGACGCACTCTTTCGGCTTGCAGCGTCGAGCGTCAAAATTGCTTTTTTGATGCTCGACTTCAGCTTGCTTTTTTACGCAAGCTTGCAGCTTCAACGCTTGCAGCTATAATCATGAGTGTAAATTGGATATCTTGGATAAATTTTATGGATAAGATAACTACATTTAGGAATTATATTTCCAGATGTGGTCTTCATTTCCACGTGCAAAGGCGGTCGAGCATTAATCCTAGAAGGCTACAAGTTCCTCAAACACCGTCAGAAAGGTCTAAGTGTGAGATGGCATTGCTGTCAGACACAAAGGCACGGCTGCAAAGCTAGAGTGTTCACGTTCGATGACGTCATAGTGAAACGTACTGGTGATCATGATCATGAGCCCCCGTTTGAAGTATGTCAAGTGAAAGTAAAAGATACCTAATTGTTCTTATTTATCCCAAATTATCAAAATTCTGCTGTCGGGTTGTTAAGTTTCAATACATCTAATTGAATAAAATCTGTTAATTAGGTCTTGTCAGAAGACAATATTAGAATGATATTTATGTCATGATTATGACTCCTACTAGAAGTAGTAGGAGTCATAATCATCTGTCTTCTGTTGCCGCTATAATAATGCATTATAGTTATTACAATTAAACGACTTAATCGCGTGTTAAGCACTAATTTTAAATCTCCTAAGGGAGTTTAATTGTAATAACTATAAATATCATTGTTTAATGATAAATTGTAATGTGAAATAAATACTTTATTTTATATACACACTGTTTTTTAATTGTTATAAAAAAAACGCTGGTAGCCTGGCGACACCCGACTTTCAATTCAGAAGTCTTGGATTCCCAGTCCCTTTAGTCGGATAAGATTCCCTAGCGGAACTTGGTTATATTGAGCCGTGGCAAAAAGCCGGGAAATACAATAGGAGGATGTTTTATATTTCTTATTAAAATGAACTAAAAAAATCGCATTTTATTTTTATTTTCAAGGCATGTGCATGCTTAGATACCTAGCAGCAATTGTATAAGTGTCTAAAATATAACATTATTTCCAGGGCCGATTTTCATAAGCACAGGAAGGAAAGCAGGTCGAGCTCTCATCTTCGAAGGCTTCAAGTTCCTCAGACACAGTCAGCAAGGAGACAAGACCAGATGGCACTGCAGCCAGACCCAAAAGTATGGGTGTCCAGCAAGACTGGTCACTATCAATGACGAGTTAATCAAACCTAACGGGAAAAAACATGATCACGACCCTCCGCTCGTTTACCAATCGCAGGTAAAGAGTTTTAAGTAGACATGGGTCGTTCACGAGTGAGTGATTTAAATGAACTATATCTTTTAATTTAACTCACTCACTCTTTAACTCACTGAAGATTTAACTCGCTCAGTAACTCATATATCTCAGTCATTACAGTGTTACTTGCTTGCTCTTTCTCGCTCATGATTCGAATGAGCCGGATTGAGGCAAATAGCGAACAGATCCACTGAGCGAAATGGGCGAAAAGAGTGATACGAGTACATCTCTCCGCGAGCGAAAGATATGAATCAATCTTTTCAATTAAGTGAAGCGTTTTGCGCATCTCTATTTATAAGTGTAACGTGTAACTTCTTTTGTGAACCTTTTTCACTTGATATAACCATTTCAGCTTCATTCTTAGAGTAAGCAGTGTAACAAACGTTATTATGTACGAGTTAAAAATTATATAACGTGTTACTCACGTAAGTTAAGTTAAGTACGTTAAGTTAATTTAAGTCGATTTTAGATTTTTTGATTTATGATGTACGTGTTTCTTATAAAATATAAGTACGTTAAGTACGTTAAGTTAATTTAAGTCGATTTTAGATTTTTTGATTTATGATGTACGTGTTTCTTATAAAATATCTAGCAAAATAGCTAAGTTGTAATGGTAGAACTTATGGTAGAAAAATATGTTAATTAATACTACTCGTATATTGACTTGGTACTTAATAATCAATACGTAGTTTACAATCATGGTCGGACGACGGAAATTTTTGTTCTTTAGGTATATCTAGGATAATGTAATTATATGAAACATGTTAAGGTTAACATAGAATCATTCCCGTTCAGATAAATAACACGCACACGACAGGGTTCAAAACAACAACTCCGTACTTGGTTTAATCGACTGGCCAAGTCATCCAAAATAATGTCAAGTGCAGGACCCAAAATTTACAACAAACTCCCTTCGAAAATAAAAGGTGCGGGTAGTACCCACGTATTTTTGAATAAATTAAAAAGGTGGCTAATAACCCTTACTTTTACAGTCTCACAGAGTTCTATGACCTACCTAATTAGGAAAACGTTTAATTTAAAATCTAGTTCAATAATTAAGTACCTATAAATAATGTATTAATAAATAAGTACCAATGTAATGTAGTTTGACATGTAATACTTTAAATATTATAAATAAATGACTATGACTATGACTATGAGTATATACTCATTCAAATCTGGTATCTTTAAATTATGAACCTACCTAATTTTAAAAACACGTACTTAACTCGTACTTAGGCTATTATCACACCGGCGCCGGCGACGGTGTGCAGGCGTGTCAGCGCTATACATATACAGAGCGCTATGTCGCTCGCGCACCGGCGCCGCACGCGGAAACCGCAGCAGTTTGAAAGCCGCCTTAACCCTTTATAAGGCAAAAGGGTGTCAGAAATTAGGCGAAATTGAACCCTATCACTTTGAGATAAAGTTCAAATAATGGTGGGAAATATATTCCCTCTGCCTTATAAAGGCTTAAACTTCTGTACGGACCGATTTACGCAAGGTTACATTTTGTATACCACGACGGTGGCAAACAAGAATAGGCTCGCATGATGGTAAGCAGTTACCGCAGCCTATGGACGCTTGCAACTCCAGAGGATTCACATACACTCCTTTTTTGAAGAACCTCATACTGCAGCCCCTTGGGAAAACCTCGGCAGGGAGTTCATTCCACAACCGGAGCGTTCACGGGAGGAAATTCCTCTTAAACATGTTTCTTACCTGTAGCTTTGTTGTATTGTTATTGTTGTTTTATATGAATTCTAAAGGCCCTAAGAAGGTAATATATAAGACTCATAATGTCGTTGTGAGCAAATATCTCACAAATATAATATGACTACCCTTACTTATATTTATGCTCGAGTTGGTTTTATTTATTTATTTATTTTACTACACTCAACGACATTAAAAATGGGTAAGAATCCCATACAAGGTGACCAGTTCCATTGTGTTTGAGTGTATTTTTAATACATATAAATAATGTTTTATTTTTTATGCCGGGTACGATCTCCTAAGCCTTTTTAGTGTATGTATAGGACACACATTGTGAAATCGTACATGTCTAATAGTCGGTTTTCTAACAGAATATTCCTTATCTTTCAGAACCCATGTTCATGTCCAGCCATGGCGGGACAATGCTGTGCTTTCAAGGCTACAAGTACTACCGTAAAAGACAGACCGGTGCCAAAATAACGTGGATGTGCACGCTCTACAAACGCCGCTGTGTGGGCAAAGCTATCACGATTGATAATCAAATCTTTACACATGACATGCATAACCATATGCATTGGACGGAATAGTCCCTATGATGGAATTAGCCAAATTGACCTTACCTATTAATGTTTTAGAGAATATCATTTACTAACATCACTATGAAGATGTCCATAGTGATGTTAGTAAATGCAGTTTGTTCAAAACCCTACTGCTTAATGACCTTAATGTGAACAAAACACAGCTAATAATAGAATGTAAAGTAGATAAAGAAACCATGGTTTAAACTCAATTGTACCTATGTTACAATGCGGGATCCCAACCCTAAAAAAAATTGCTTGGCTGGTATGTGTATAGTAAGTAAGTTCCGCGGCTACGCTCGCGTCATTTTGGAGGTAAAACTACCCTAAGTGTTGCTCTATGGTACTGTTATTGTACAGTCGCAATCAAATATATCGGAGCGGCCAAGGTACTCAAAAATATCTGAACATGCCTGGACAATAGAGGCGTTGTTCAGATATTTGTGACTACCTTGGCCGCTCAAATATATCTGATGACGGCTGTACAAAATTTCATGAAATGTTGTGTATCACTTTTTGCGTGATTCGTGAACAGATCTCTCCTTACGCTTGAATAGACCTTAATTTAGTTTTCATGTTATATTTTAGGTCCTCTCTTCCAACAAACGAACCGGGGTGGTGTTATGCTCTTCTACCAAGGCTACAAATACCACCGCAAGCGGCAATCAGGCGCCAAGATCACCTGGCACTGCGGGACCCATCAGAAGTTCGGCTGCGTGGCCACAGTCATCACAGTCGACTCCAGCATCGTCAAGACGAATAATGTACATATGCATAAGCCCAGCGATGCTGGGGAAACTGTGTAGGGTGTCCTTTTTTATGGATATAGTTGTTTTTGTACCTTGTCACTGATTTGCCCCAATACGTACGTGTAGATGTAAACCTGCGATAGATACAATTAGCCACAGAAGTAACTTAACGGGTGAGGTGTTCAAAATGTGCTAAACACGAATTTATTGTTAAGAGAGTAAGAGCGTGTGAAGGTCATTTTTAACACTTCATCCGTTAAACTATATACTTTTTGCTGCTGACTGTATGTGTATTAAATATTTGTATTGTTTAATTATTAACCTGTATTTTTTGAATATTCTTATACATCTTAATTTTGATTAACTTAATGCTCTAAAGATACTTGATACTTTTTTAGGGTTCCGTACCTCGAAAGGAAAAAACGGAACCCTTATAAAGGATCACTTTGTTGTCCGTCCGTCTGTCAAGACCCTTTTTCTCAGGAACGCGTGGAGGTATCAAGCTGAAATTTATATCAAATACACAGGTCTACTGGAGCTGTGAAAAAATCAAACTTGCGAACTTGAAAATTTGCGGCATAAACGGCTTTGTTTATGCCGCAAATTTTCGAAACTCGCAAGGGAATCAAAACCTACAGGGTACTTCCCGTGTACTCACAATCTTGAAATTTGGTACGAAGCAACGTCTTATAGCACAGATAAAGGAAAAAATGCGAAAACTGTAAATTTTTAGTTACATCATATAGTAAAAATATTTTTAATAATTTTAAAGTTACTACCCCTTTCCTCATGAACGCGTAGAGGTATTAAATTGAAATTCACATCAAACCTACAGGTTTGTACGGAACCCTTGGTACGCGAGTCCGACTCGCACTTGGCCGGTTTTTAGCTTTGGCGTAACTAATGACCCAAAACTTATCTGGGTGTTCCTAAGTACCGCTGGTGCGATTGAGCTTAAATATAACTGAATAAACTTCCTCATATGGGATAACACGGCACTGCTTACCGTTTAACGTGCCATACGCTTCAATATTATTGATGGCAAATAATATTACGTCGTGTACGAATCAATGCTCTTTAACTGAGATAGTATTTATATGTATGTGTTTTGGGGGCAGTATTTCAAACGGGCAACGAGGTGGCGCTGTGTTATACCAAGGGTACAAATACTACAAAGATATACTGATCGGAGAAAAGTTTAAGTAGATCTGCTCAACGCATAGAAACTCGAAAGCAAATCGGTGGTACTGGCTCCGTCTGTACGCTAGACGGAGAGATTATACCGACGAAGAAACACACACACATAACCATGATCCTGTAGAGAACATGGAAGACAAAGACGGATACGTGTGAGAACAGATCTTGGACACCGTTATCATTTGGTAGTAGGGGGATACTGTATGCCTGTGTTTTATTATTTTTATCGATAAGTAGCAAAAATTGTCTAACGTAATAAATGACTCGCCTTACCTACATACAGAATGTAACAAAAATAGTGATGATCCGTTTAAAGGCATAATTGGTATCGTATTCCGACTAGGAAAAAGTCGAGGATTTTTTTTTCTGACGCGAAAAAAATTTTTTCTTAGTATGGGAGTCATCGTCCCAAAAGGCCAACCCTCCATACAAAAGTATAATTATTTTTTAATAAAAAATTTTTCTTCTACTTTTTCCGAGTTGGAATACGATACTGATTAAATATGCCTTTAAACGGATCATCACTATGTATTCATTTTTGTTACACCCTGTATGTAGCTAAGGCGAGTCATTTATTAAGTTAGACAATTTTTGCTACTTTTCAACCCCCTCCCACCTTACGTAGGAAAAATAAGAATGGACTGTCCCTGTCTTCCCTTTTAATATATTTATTACGTTACATAACACATTTGATATGGGTAAGGGAGACTGAATTTAGATATAAAATTATTTGTAAATAAAAATAAGTCATAAGCAACCTAAAAAATTCAGTTTACGTAGACCAATTAGTTTGGGAAATAGCAATGAAAAATTATATTTTAGAAACATTTAAGATGTACGAAGATGAATGGCGAGATTTTTATGTAAATTTATTAAGCTTATGAATAGATATTAATTGGCAAAGTACTGTAACCATGTCATAATATTTATGTCACAAACAGTGAAAATTTTAGATATGGCGGTTTTATAACTCCTTTAACCATAGTTTATGCTTATTTACCTATTACAGAACCTCAGTTCTTAAGGACATCGCGCGGCGGTACCATGATGTTTTACCAAGGATATAAGTACCACATCAGACACCATAGACCCACGAATATTGGCGTGAAGGTGTACTGGAAATGTGGGACCCATCTCATGAAGGGGTGTCATGGTTCCGTGGTCACAGTTGGAAGTAATGTGATAAAACATAACAAACCTCATGACCACGAACAATTCGGAAGAATAGAGGGATGGCATGTTGAAGATTATTAGCTTAAGTTGGTTAACTTTATGTTTAAAATCTAAATTAGATTCATTGAATCTGTACAGTCGCCATCAAATATATCGGAGCGGCCAAGCTACTCATAAATATCTGAACACGCACTTTATCGCCTTGACAATAGAGGGGTTGTTCAGATATTTGTGACCACCTTGGCCGCTTCGATATATCTAATGGCGAGTGTACTTTGTCAGCTACTATACGATTCGCAGTGCATCTCGCGCGCGTCACTTAAGCGAGTGAGTGAGAAGATGATACGGCTCGCTGGACACCTTCCGCGCAGAAATGATCGATTGTATCATAACATAACCATAACAAATAAACATAAATTCTGACGTGTTAATAAAAGTTGCCATTGTATTTAAAAGCCATTCCGGTTCATGAAATAAAGACTAACTAGTCTTTACGTAGAAACAAAAGTAACAATATGAGTACCTGAGTATGTAAGGCGTAAATATTTTAGGGACACCTGCTAAGTATAGCAGGAAAAGTATTTTTTTTATTATTAATTTTACATCCAATCATGCTGAATTTATTGTAATATACTCGGAATGTTTATATTCATACTGTAAATGTAGTACAAATTAAATAACGTAAACGATTGTCAATTGTATCCACTGAACAATCACTGAACGTCACTTTAATATACCCAACATACATTGAATATACAGGTTATTATTGAATATAATTCATAGCGCGACAGAATTAGGAATTGCAAGCCTTGTATCACTAAAAGGCTTCACTTCTCTCGCCTTCTTATTCACCACTTGGCTGGTAATTCCCTCAATTCAAATAACCCCTCGCCTTTATACTACCTATTTGTTTAAGGAAACGGAAAATGAAACCTAAAGTCTCCTATACCGACGTAAAATTAAAGAAAGCACTTGATGCAATTCGGATACACGGCAAAGGATTAAGGCAAACCGCTAAAGCCTTTGGCATCCCTCATTCGACACTTCACGATCGCATTACTGGAAAACGTGATGAAACACTGCAGTCAAAAATAAACATCACTCAATGTGGTTTTCCAATCAAAAAGGATGAATTGCTGAACACTGTTAAAAATATTATAAAGGACAATGGGACACAAAATCCTTTTAAGGATGACCGACCAGGACCAACATGGTACAGAAACTTTTTAAAACGGCACCCTGATCTGTCCGATCGGGCGTCTGAGAGCATAAATAATGCGAAAGCAAGAATCAATGAAGAGTCCATATATTAAAATGTCCGGAGCGCATTTTCAACGGAAATGAAATGGGGGTGGGGATTGGGGAGTTATCGATGTGCCCGAAAACAGGAAACCTGGTAGCACGAAACAGCTACACAAACTTACATCAAAAGTGGGGAACCGAGAAAGATACCTTAACTGTGTTAGTGACTCTTAACACTAAAGGACAAATATGCCCTTCGCTTGTCGTATTTCCTTCTGTTCGTCCCCCACCAGCGGGTATGAGCAGCTTTCCTGAAGACTGGTGTTTAAAAGGATCAGAGAGTGGCAGGAAGTATTCGGATGTATTTCTTGAATATATAACAAATGATTTTAACAACTGGGTAGAACGCAATCAGATAAAAAAGCCTATATTGCTGCTTGTCGATGGATATAGATCCCACATGTCTTTGGTTCTGAGTGCTCTGTGTGAAAAGCAACAGATAATACTGTACGCTTTACCTCCACATACTGCTCCAATGCTACAACCGGTTGATGTTACCATCTTTGATCCGCTCAGGTCGTCTTGGAAGACAAAAGTAGCAAACTTTTTGTCTTATCCCGAGAACTTGCACTCTTGTGCGACTGAAACTAACTTTTGTAATTTACTTAAAACAGCATTAGAGGATACAAATATGGAACAGTATATCAAAAGAGGGTTTAGAATATGTGGACTGTATCCCTTCAATCCAGACTTTGATGATTACAGTAAATGTGAAGTTTGTAATGAATCCCTACCCAAGAAAGTTATTAAACTGAAAAGAAGTATAAAAAAATCTACAACCTCAATTTCTGTTTCAACTAGCTGCGAACTTCAACTTAAATCTGAAAAAGATGTCAAGGGGTCAATCAATTTACATCCAACTTTAAAAACGGAATGCTCCACATATGATTGATGACTCGTGCGACTGTGGATACCAGACATCCACAGGATGGCCCTCAGGCCGCGGCGACGCGATCTGTTGGCGATGCCGGCGGCGCGCACCGTGGGCCGTATTCTGACTTTAAAACACGTAAAGACACGATCCAACTTCAATGCAACTCCAATGCATTAACAACGCAATACAGCTACGGCATGAACATCTGAATTAGAAATATCAGAATATGCTTGAGAAATATTCCAACGCAACTCCGATACAACTTCAATTGCGGTTGTGTGTTGGAGTTATGTCTGAGATAGGTTGTATTTTTATTGTAATGTATTTTTAAATTAGAATCCGGCACCGTGTCGCGCTTGTATTCCCCACGGGTTCGAGCCCTTTTACAACTGAATGCGCTTCTGGCATCAGCACCGGAGTGCGATCTAATTGCTTGGCGATGAGCGGCTGGGAGAAGTGAATGCCTGAGATTCTGTGAGGTGATGGACAAAAGGCCTTCTACTGTACCAATGTAATTATTTAGTTTAAAATTCATAACGCATTAGTTTTACTGTAATGTTATGTAAATATGTTTGATAATAAAATAAAACGATGACTAGACCAGAACCGTCTTCAAATATAACGATGGACGCGGCCCTTGATATTCCAAACACGAGTAACAATGCAACCACTCGATATCTGCGTTGGGTACCACAAATTATAGATTATGAAGAAGTTTTGCATATATTATCCACAAGAAAAAAAAGAAGACCATAAATAATTACAAATAGAAATCAACAACAAAATTAAAACGTTTAAATTTGCTGTAAGCATGATAATACATACTTCTCTGTAAAATATAACAGTGTACGATGCCTCTTTTCATTTCATTAATTTTACTGTTACAGCCGTAATTATGAACATCCACTCGCCACCACCTATATTTTTTTATAAAACCTCGGCATTCTTCTAGATTTTAAGGTTACTTGGATGATGGGTGAGACTTGCTGCAGGTCTGTGCCTGCGTCTAAACTCCGTCAAATTATACTATACCTATGCTTATGTATGGGAAGCTTTTGACGGAGTTAAGTTTGCGCGCAGACATACAATGGATTATATGTGGATGTTATTTTTATTTTTATCTGATGTATCTACCTAATAAAAGTAATGGTATGTATTATTTACCAAATAAAATTGTTTTATCGTCAATTTCTTTAACTAAATGTGCTGTGCCGCTGAAAAGTCGTTTTATTTGTAATAAGGGATACCAAAATATGTTTTTTTTTGTGGATTGTTACTAATAAAAATCATTGTTTCAGGTTGCTTTAAGATGACTAACTGTAAACAAAAGAGATTATCTCTAGCTGAAAGGCAACGAACGTACAGGGAAAAGCTGAAACAAAATCCAGAAAAACACGAAGAGAGAAAAAGGAATAAACGGCAGTCATATCATAAAACAAAACGGCTCGTCAAAGATATGACGCTTGATGAAAAGAAAAATGCCAATGCTTTTTGGAAGCAGAAAAAGAGAGAATATAGACAAAGGGAAAGGGAGTTTTCACAAAGTGTTTCAGCTATACAAGTAGCACCATCCACGTCTGATATGTGTGACCTGCAAACTATCCCAATTTATGATAACCCTTTAGTGAAAATTGAAGAATATAGTGACGAGTGAAGTAATTACTGACTGTACACTTCTTGTTGAATTTTAATTTATTGTATACCTAGGTTACACCAACGCATTCCCAAAAATGCAAAGTATAAATAATTGCACTAGCATTTTTTCCTTAAATATTTTTTTATATTAACAAACATACTGAGAAAACCCTTACTTGCGTTTTTTTTTACATTGATAACCTCCGACACAAACAGACGGCTGTTATAGTTTTGACCGCTCTGTGTGTGTCTATGTATCTTTCTGTGGCACCGTAAACGTGGAAGCGGTTTTTATTTGAAAGCTGGTTTTCTAGCGTGATCTTACGCTTGTTTTATCAAAATCGGTTCAGTCGTTTCGGGAGTTTTAATTTTTTTTTAATTTGTAATAGTTACGGCAATATTTACTATTTTATAGCCTTACAAATTGATTGCCATGCAAAGAGCATTCTTTGGACGACCGACTGGTCGCCGTCCGGTGGGTCGGCCCACGTATCGTTGGGAAGACATTAGTGTGACGGCGGATCTGCTGCAGCTTCGCGTCAATAACTGGCAAGAAGTTGCGCAGGATCGGGACAGATGGCGTGTTCTCATTTCGGAGACCAAGATTATCTTTGGATCGCTGAGCCAAAATTGTTAGTTTAGTTAGTTACAAAATGTAACTACTAACTTATTCACGCCGCATTTAGAAGCGATCTTATTTTCGTCGTCAAATGTATAAACTCGATATTAACTTTGTGTATGATTGCAATTTATTAGCGGCTTTTGTTTAAAGCGACGCTGCTTTCAGTTCACTTACTTCAGTTTTCTTATTGAACTAAACACTTACCTACTAAGCCTGTATTATTATTATTCCTTTTTGTGATACTTTTCTCGGAACTTTTATCTATAACTCAAACTGATATTACGGTATGTTATGAATTTAGATAATGTATCTTTAAGGAAATCCTTAAAAAAAGCTAATAGCTTTAAAGAAATACACTAATCTGATATTGGTATGTTTGCAGATAATTCTAATTATAAAATCTGGATTTCACTGAATATGAAAAAAGAATCTGCAAGTAGTTCTGAAGGCTCCGAATCCGACGAATTATCTGAAGATGAAGTGGCCAATTCAGAGTTATCAGAAGATGAGAAAGAGGAACTTATAACTGAAGGATGGACTGACAGTCGTGAGGGTGGAAATACGAATGTGTGTGATTTCCATGAACAGAGTGGCATAAAAGAGCATCTGACCAGGAAGAGTCCAACAGACTTTTTTGATATGATTTGTACTGATGAATTGTTGCTCCAAATTGTCAAGAATGTAAATAAACGTGGTACCGAAATGCGCCAGTCACGTGGAAATAAAAGCAGAGCCGCCAGATGGAAGAACCTAACCGTCAACGAAATTAAAGTTTTCCTTGGACTACTGTTCCACATGGGTACATACACTTCAAACGATATGAATAATTATTGGAAATCTGATGAAATTCATGGAATTCCCATTTTTAAAAACAGTATGGGCAGGGACAAGTTCCTTCTTATAATGCAATACTTGAATTTCGAAGATACAGATAATGTAGAAGATGATCGAATACCAGAAGTATCATTCATTGTAAATTATTTCAATAAAATAATGGAGGAGACATATAAGCCTGACAAAATTCTATGCATTGATGAATCATCTGTCTTTCTCAAAGATCAATATTTAAAAGGAAAAGAAAGCAAGGATGGCATTAAATTACATTTGTTAACGGACCAATTCGGTCTAGTCCAAAAAATGTTTGTTCTTCACGACAGTAAAAACAAAAAGCTAGGAACTAAAGTTCGTGTTATTGATATCGTTCAAATGTTATTGGAAGAGCGGTTAGACGCTGGCCACTCCGTTTATATGGATAGCTATTACAATTCAATTGGTCTTTCTAAACATTTTATGAGTCGAAATACACACACCACTGGTATTCTAAGGCCTGACCGAAAAGGGATTCCACCAGAAATCACACAAAAACGATTTAGAAAAGGTGAAAAGATAACAAAATATAGCCCCGAGGGAATCTGTTTAACTAAATGGATGGATCGAGCCGAAATTTTGTTAATATCTACAGAACACTCCGGCAATTGGGAGGAGCGCACATCAAAGCGTCAACAAATACGGAGAATACCAACTATAGTATCAAAATATAACGATTATAGAGGAGGCGTAGACCGTCACAAACAAATGATGTCATATTATAACTGCCAGCATAAAGCCACTAATTGGTATAAAAAACTGGGTATACACATTCTGCAAATGCTCTTAGTTAATTCACATAATTTGTATAATAGATATGGGGAAAAGCCAACTTCCTTAGCAGACTATCGGACAGTTATAATACGACATCTTTTGAGAAAAGAAGAGCTAGAAGTGCCAGAAAGAAGTTTTACTGAAATGCACACATTAGTGAAAATCGTTCCAACAGCTCTTCAAAAGAGCAACAGAAAGCGTTGTGTGATTTGCCATAAAAATAATAAAAGAACGACAGTGCCAACTACTTGTGGCAAATGCCCCAAACAACCGGGGCTGTGCATGGGAAAGTGCTTTGAAGAATATCACCTCAATCTAATTAAGTAGGTAAATAAGATAAATCCTTTTCAACCGACTTCAAGATTTCGAAGGAGGAGGTTATCAATTCGTCGGGATCTTTGTTTTTGCTATTTTTTTTTATGTATGTTCACCGATTATTCGAAGACGGCTGGACCGATTTGGAAAATTCTTTTTTTGTTTGAAAGCGTATACTTCACACTTGGTCCCATTGTAACCAGGTCAGGATCTGATGATGGGATCCTGGAGAAATCGAGGGAACTCTTCAACTATTATAGGCACACCAATAGTGATTTGTGTATTTTTTAACAGCAGCATTTGCTTTTGGAAAGGTGGAAGCCTCCACCTTTCCAAAAACAAAAAAGAACCGACTTCACTTAGCCAAGTGAAGTCGTTTCTCTTTTGTTTAAAATTATATAGGATCTTGTTGAGAATGTAATAAATATTAATAACAGTAGTAACCCGTTTTCAGCTTAATTAGCTTTAGTTAAATTTCATCAAAAACTAGCATTATTTATAGAAATAATATATTATATATTAATGGAGGTAATAAAATATGCTGAGTAGCGATCACATAGTCCTCGGCAGTGATAAACTTACAGTTTGTAATTAGTTTTTAATTAATTAATTTTTAAGTAGTTGTATTTCTTTAACTTTCTAACAAAAATGATTTTAACACTCGTAGATATGACGTTGATCAATTTACATATATTTTCATTGGCTTTCAAATAATGTCTTCTGTTTCATATATATAGTACGTTTATGTATACCTACTACCTACGCGTGAAATAATCATATTTATGCAAATTAATTAATTGTTTTAATCTCAGCACTGTTCCTTTTATGTTTATAGCTGCGTTGCAAAATATATTACAGGACATGGGGTAAGATTTAACAAAAGGATTTGATGTCGAAAAACACACCTCGTCGAAGAATGCCAATACCCACTCTCACTTAGCGGACGGTACCGACTGAGGGACCGGGAACAACAAAATGGCGTTTCCAATAAAGTGGCCAGGAACAAAAAATATGCCTGAAGTAGGGAGTTACAAACGGTTTTTTATCATCTCCCAGTTTCCAACTTATCCCAACTTACCTTACATATTTTTGGCGTTGACCGTATATTGTAACACTATTTAGTTTATACAAAAACGGGACAATCGAAAACTGCATATTTTATAAATATAATTGTTATAAGGAAGACTATTTGCGTACAATGGAACGCGATGCCGTGTGCAATATAATAATAATGTACTAAATTCACCGCAGCTGCGCTATTGGCCAACCCAAGAGGGGTCGCTACACAATTGGGACATCTTATACGAGTTGAAACTAAGAGGACTACTTTATACGGGCAAGCTATTTTTGTAGCCGCATCATAGTAACAAGTACAGGAGCTATGGGTTTATAGAGCTTAAGCTGACGAATTTGAAGGATCGACCACACCAGAACTTTACGCAGCGTTATACGTAGTGACGTTTTGTCGGCAAATTACTACTTTTGTTTGCCTTGCGTCAACTTCAACATCTTTTTAACTCCGATCTCTAATTCCATAATTATTGTCTATTCGTTTTTTATTTAATGATCAATTCCTTTTCTATATTTTCAGCGTTGGTAACCTTTGTTCAATTTTCAGGTCCCCTATTCCAATCGACGGCTCGAGGTGGCGTCATACTATTCTACCACGGGTACAAATACTACCAGAAACGTAAATCAGGACTAGCGGAGGAACGGGTGATATGGATATGTGGCACTCACAAGAGGTTTAAATGCCCTGGATCTGTTACCACTATCGAAAACAGCATCGTGAAGATCAATAACGTGCATGATCATGATGCCGTTAAGAGTCAGGGACTGATGTCGTATACTGGTGATGACTATTATTTGGCGTCGAGGGCATTTAAAATATAATATCACAATTTTGAAGTTTTTATGTTTAGTATCCGTCTCCCATTGAACTCATATAATATCAGAATTAAAGTCAGCCCGAAAATATCGCACAGAAAAAGGGATCCTTATACCTCTTATTGTCGAAGAGAACCAAGCAAATGCTGACTCTAACATTCATTCAAACAAGACTGCCTGGATGGTTCTCTCTCTCTATGTGAACATTTCTGACCTCGATCATTTCCATAACGTTAATTTTATTGATTCCAGGGCTTATACCAGTGTTCAAAAAGACGATGCGCGGTGGCATCATGATGTGGTACCAAGGTTACAAGTACCACCGCAAGCGAATAGCGGGCGAGAGAGTGGTGTGGCAGTGCGGAACCCACCAGAAGGTTGGGTGCCCTGGGTCAGTGGTCACTCTAGGAAACGAGGTGGTGAAATTCATTAATGTACATTCCCACGATACTATTCTTTTATTAGAAGACAGTAAGATTATAAGGTTGAATATGGGTCACTATTGATTTTAAAAACTACGGAGTAATTTTTGCGGTAGGTCATGTGTACATAGAAATTTAATTGCAATATGCCAGAAGTAACTCTGTGTAATATTTGTAGATATTATAACTACTGTTTAAATGGGGTATTTACCATGTATATTTGTGTTTTTGTGTTTGAAACAATTGTTATAATGTTAATGACCATGATATCATATATTTGTAAATAATATACTCGTAACTAAGTGGGCACTTCTCAGAGATGGCAAATTTACGTGTCCGGGGCAAAAACTGCTTAAATTTATTGTCTGATAATTCTGAATTAAATTAAGCGCGATCTTCAACCTCTGTTCTATCTGGACCACTATCAACACATTTAAATATTTATTTTTACTTTAAGTACTAAAATTCAAAGTGCTGAAATTGACGTTCGGTGTAAGTGTCGCGCACCCATATTTGAGTTATAATGGGGATTCACATATTAATTATTAGTTAATTATTTGTATTGTTTATATAAAACTAATTTATTTGTTAAACATTTTGAATAAAAATAGATTTACGTTGTGTCCTGCGGTAATTACTGATTTCAGTGTAATTTTTAAAACGTGTCATTGATTCCACAAAGAAACATTCTAAAAACTCAAGATCAAGATTCGAGGCCCTTTAGATTAAAGTCGTATCCTAACTGTTGAACAGAGTAGACGTGTGCTCACATATAGTGTGCAGATTTTTTAAATTTCCTCCGTTATTCGGTGGGTTTGGTCACACATTTTTTTTTTAATCAGAGGAGCTATTTATGTATTTATAGAGTGTTTATGCAGTTGTGATTGTGTAAGTGATTAAGGATTCCTATGGGGTATGTTAATCCATTATAATTGGCTTGCTTCTGGGTACTTACTTTTTTTGTAATTGGTAAAAAGCGTTACAATTTGAATTAAGTGAACTTCGGTGTCATTTCTAACCACCGATATCAAAAACTACTGTATAAAGTGATTGATTTTATTTAAGTTATATTTTTATTATAACATACCTAAGGTTATACAATACCTTATAATAACGAATAATCGTGTCTGTATTTGTTAGTTCTATTGATTAAAGCCGTGATATGTATGTATCCAAAAGCATTTACCTTTGATATTTTTAAAATCTCAAGCAAATACGGGCATTAGGTACCAAAGTAATAATATTACACAATTAATCTTAATATCTCTTATCACAAAAAATAATCCATACTAATAATACTACAATTAATTTTATATTAAGCAGAACGTCTGCTAACGATACCACAATGCTTAGAAAAAATGGATTCGGCAGATGTCGCTAGGCGTCCCCCTAAGACGCATGTGGGATATAGTGGAGAAATTCGCAGCCATCAGGTGTGTCTCAGTAGCTCAGTTGGTCAGAGCGATGGGCATGTATCCCAGAGTCGCGAGTTCGAGTCTCGCCTGAGGCAGTGGATTTTTCTACTTTTCCATTTTTTCTAAGCATTGTGGTATCGTTAGCAGACGTTCTGCTTAATATAAAATTAATTGTAGTATGGGGTAGCGCATTGTTATCGGTGAATTCTCAATCCATACTAATATTATAAATGGGAAAGTGTATGTGTGTGTTTGTTTGTTTGTCCGTCTTTCACGGCAAAACGGGGCGATGAATTGACGTGATTTTTTAAGTGGAGATAGTTGAAGGGATGGAGAGTGGCATAGGCTACTTTTTGTCTCTTTCTAACCCCGCACTTCCCTAAAATGGGGGGGTGGAAGTTTGTATGATTTGTTACTCCGAATTTAACGCGAGCGAAGCCGCGGGCAAAAGCTAGTTATTAATAAATTATGAACAATAAAAGACACATAGCAGCAAATTGAATTCAGTGGGAGCATTTTTTAAATTCGGTGACTCCAATTGATTTCAGTTTCTATGGGCGATTTCAGTGATTTAAATAAAGTTCATATCTTATAAAGTATATGGTACTAATGAAGGCCTTCAGTATCAATATTTTTTAAATTCAAGCTAGTTTTTAGTGCGCAAGGTCGCACACCAAAAAAGTTTTTAAAAATTTGCCACCGAAGTCACGCAAAATAACTTATCTCTGAGGACCGCCCAAGTTGCCATTTACGTATATCTATAACCTACGACTTAATGTCCTCCTAATTTAATAATAAATAAAAAAGTACACATTACGATATTGTTTGTCTTGTTTACGGCTTTAGCACAGCGCCGCCGCAAAACCGGGAACGCGACACCGCTGCACTAATTTACCGAGTTGTCTATGCAATAGAGCCCGAAACAATAAGAGTATCCGACAGCTCTAACGTACATATATGTACCATCACGCTATCTCTATCATGCCCGGTTCCGCGTTCGGTCCACTAGTCTGTTTTCACATCTACCCACTCTTTCCATCTTCGTGGTACAACGGTGAAAACAGCTAGGAGATATGAAATGCAGACTAGCGGACGGAACGCGAAACGGCGCATGACAGAGATAGCACGAAGGTAGATAATTCGCGTAAGAGCAGTCAGACTCCATACGCACTGTTTCGGCTTCATACAACGGACAACTCTGCGAAAACTAAGACGTAGCCAACTCTTAGTCTATAATTATAGCACAGGAATACATTCATAATCAAGATGTTCCTATTTCACTTTTTTAAATATACATGCCATGACGGTAGTTAAGCAGAGTTGTCACATGCGCCTTTGCGACCTTGTTAGGTATGTTCGAATCTAAGAAAAATATTTTAAATCACGATACTTCCCTAATTTCTAACCCATCAAACATAATTTCAGAACCAATTTTCCAAATGACAGCAAGAGGCAGCCGCATCCTATACTTCAGAGGCCACAAATACCACCGCGAGCGTCAGAAGGGGTTTAAAATCCGGTGGCAATGCGGGACCCATCAGAAGAAAGGTTGTCATGGATCCGTCACGACGCTTGAGGATAGAGTGGTCAAGATATCGGTGCACAATCATTTGCCTTGTTTCTTTGATTGATTCTGTTTAAGTTTATTTTAGGAGCTAAAATACTCAAAACTGTCTTAAAAGACTTATAGAATATTGTTGAGCTGAGTCGGTATATTTTTCTAAAAATTATCCCCCTTAAATCAGAACAACGACTATGAATATAAACGTCTCTCAGGACTCAATGAGTTAATTTATGTTTTGTCTCTCTCTGTCACTTTGACAGTTTGTGTTTGTTAGAAATAGATAAAACATAAATTAACTAATTGAGACGTTTATGAATAAGATGGTAAAAAGTCTACCATTTAACTTTGTCGATCGGCGACAAGTTAAGATAATTTAAAAACTCGAACCTTAAAAACACTTTGCTACTTTTGGACTGGCCACGTCAATTATGACACAACAATGAGAGTAAAGAAACCCGTCTGGTTAAATTGATATACTATCGTTATTGCTAGATCCGGGCATCTGGCAGCTTTTAATGGGTGGAGGTCAGAATGACAGACTAGCATAATTTTTGAATTGGAAAATAATAATAACAAAATAGATAAAAACTGCCGAAGTTGTCTCAGTTATAAAGGACGGGGCCTATATTTTAACATTAGAACAAAAAACATTGCGTATTATTACGGAAACAAAAACAGTAGGCGACAAACTATGAATTACATTATATCACGTTAGTTATCCTGGGCGTTTTTTCGCAAGTCGACATCCAGTGTGCCTATTTTGCGTGAAACGGGGGTAGCACTATTCCAACCACCCCAGCTCCTCCACGAAGACCAGCAGAGCTTTCAGGTTGCCTGCCGCCTCGCGCAAGGTGCTCTCTGTCTATTTCTAGAGTTTATCACCTGTACTTTTTAATTTAAATTCATTGACGATCATCATCATCATATATTTAAGAGCTAGGCCCTCGTCGGTGGAGCAATTTCCATGCCTGTCTCTTATTTGCCTTCTATTTTACAGCCTGATACGACACGACGTTTATTTTTTCCTTTACTTGATCCATGTATGTTCTCCTTGTGGTCTAAGAGCTGGCCACGTCAGATATGACACAATAATGAGAGCAATGAAACCTGTCTAGTTAGATTGCTTTACCATCCTTATTGCTAGATCCGGAAATCTGGCAGCTTTTAATGGGTGGAGGTCAGAGTGACAGACCAACAAAATTTTTAAGTTGGAAAAAAGTTAAACCACAATAGGTAAAAACTGCCAACGTTGTGTTATTTATAGAGGATAGGGCCTATATTTTAATATTCGATTACAAACCATTGTCTATTATTTCGGAAACAAAAACGTTAAGCGACTAACTAAAAATTGCATTATACATCATTTGACACTACTTCCCCTAACAGAAACTTCTGAACATGATATAATCTAATTATTTACTTAATTTCCCATAATATTGCATCAAACCCAGAACTCTAGGATTTGTTTCCTTCAAGTTATTTGCATTCTTTGACCTCCACCACTTTACAGCTGCCAGATGTCCGGATCAAGAAATAAGCATAGTATAGCAAATTAACTAAAGGGGTTTCGTTGCTCTCATTATTGTGTCATATCTGACGTGGCCAGCTCTCCGTCTATTGGCTTTCCTGCCTTCCTTTCTGCTTCAACTCTACCTTCTATCATGTTTCTTATAAACTCGTCGTGTCGTAGCAAGTGTCCAAGCATCTTCCCTCTTCTGTTATCTATGGTTCTCAACAGACTTCTCTTTTCTTTTACTATACTTAAAACTTCTTCATTGATTTTCTTTTCTTTCCAACTCATCTTTTCCATGCGACGCCAACACCACATCTCAAACGCCTCTAACCTCTCCCTATTACCTCTCATTGACGAACAATCCCAATAACCCCTTGTAAGACTGAAATAACAATTATACGCTACATGTAGCGTTTCGATAAATACCTATTCAGTACGATTTTTTATTGTTTTTATCACTGTATTTCGAAACGTCTTTAAGAAAAACAAATACCTCTCTACATCGCTCCAAGACTGAAAGTGATCAACACAAACTTTTGTCGTGTCCCTTAGAATTTGTGTTATCCAATGCTACTTGACCAATTATCTGGATTAAGTGGTAGGATTTAGTCGAGTTGGTTTAGAGTTGTACTTTGTCAAGAACGTTCTCCATACAAAACGTATAACGTTCTCCATGCAAAACGGATAACGTTCTCCATACAAAACGGATAACGTTTTTCATACAAAACGGATAACTTACTCCACACAAAACGGATAACGTTCTCGAGAACGGCACAAGTACAAGTTGGTTAGACTAACCGAAAGAGCAAAATTATTTCTTGATAGTTATTATATTGTTAACCAATTCGCTTTCAAACGACTTTCACATGTCTACATAGACTGAATATATTAAGGGAAGCACTGTATATAACCCATCAACATCTTATGTTACCATATGTTCTTTGTGAATAAATAATTTCATTCATTCATTCATTCATTCAAAGAATTGGCTGTATACTTAGTTAATTACTTTGTATTTTGTGATAGTATAAGTATTTATGTTATTATTTGTAAATTGAAACAAGATGGGTATTATGAACAAGCGAGTATTGTCAGTAAATTTATGTTTTGAGGTGCTTCTAACGATATGATACATTAAAAGTAAGTAATAGTTAATAGACAAGAAAAAAACATTATTAATTGAAAAAACTTTGATTATATTTGAAAATTTGCGCGAATGTTATATTGTTATAGTTACCTATTAGTAAACAGATGTTGATATTATATAGATTTGTTTCAAAAAAATCAATCCTCATGTCTCATTTGTCTTTATTAGTAAGTTTTATTTTGTTTCCTGTTTTTTTTCTATTTGCTACTTATGCATGCAGTTTGAAGCGAATCTCTAAATGGGGTAGGCAACTGTCAAAGTGACATCTCCAACATTGGTCCTTAGAAAAGCCAAATTTGTATGGCGGGAAGTAGTTTTTATGTATTTTTGCAAAAATGATTCAATATTTTGTCTCGAATTGCTCCGAAATAGAAATCTACCGGTTTCTGAAATACTGTAAAATTAAAATCTTGTAGATAAACGCCATAGGGAAGGTTTTTGCCTAAGAAAAGCTTTTTGACTGTATACTAATGTATACGGTTTTCGTACATAGTTAAGAACCATTCATCTTCCGTCTCTTTTGTTCATTGTATGGAATCTGAAACAGCGCCCTCTACAAAAAGATTTCAACGGCCTTCCCTATTAATGCAATTCACTCTGACATAGATAAATGAAAAGTTCTCTTGAAAGGATGAGATTATGATGATATCTATTTTAAGGACAAGTAGTGTAACTTTTGAAATATTTTTTTTTATACAAATACTTTGTTGGGTTACGGGTTTTTGTATGTACTTAATAAATTAGTTTCTAATAATTACTTTCATTTAGGTATATTGATTACTACTGAGAAAGTAATAAATTAATACTTTCCTGCTCATAAAGTGCTTCATTCATTGCTCACGTAGGTATTTGATTATTTTTTGATATTACAAAGACAAATTCAAAACTTTTTAATCTTAATAAAATATTACCTTATATCATAGGTTTTCGCGACGGATCATTATTTTTAGTCGTTTTCATGGTTCTTGTTCCTACGTATACACGAATGTACTTATGTCACTTTTGTGATTATTTAAAGGCACAAGCGATTTTATATTTTTTTATCTACACCCATATAATAAATACTCTATTCTGCGTTCGGAAATCGTATGTAATTACCACCATTATTGCAACGTGTAATGTAACATTAGTGATTGTAACAGACCGACATCTGAAAACATCCAGCTACGCTATAAGCATTAAATTATTTTGAACTATACCTTGTCTTTGACTTCGAAATAAAATCAATTTGCTACAATACGAAAATGAAGTGAGGGTAGCTTACAAAATTATGTTCCTTGATAGGTGACCTTTTTAATTTAGTCGTTGCCAGAGTCGTTCAGTTTCTCTTTGGACAGATCTAAGCCTATTTTATAAACAAAATAAATGATTATTTACTTTTTTTATTGAAACGTAAAATAATAAAATTTACATAATTTTAGATTTTTTTAAATGTTGGTTGTTTTAAGTTTGTTTTAGGTTTGCCTTTAATCTATGGTTCACGATAGATTATAGAATAGCTCGGTAAAACACGCGGGAAAGATGGGAACCAATCAGAATCAAGCTGAGTTAGTTGGACCAATCAAAATAAGAGTTGTTGAATGAAATGAGAAACGTTGGAATTATTTTGGGGGTTCTCATCTTAAGACATGAAAGTCGATATAAGGTTGTGGTAGGAAAGATCTGGGCTTTTTCTTCAGCAGAGCGTCGCGTTTAACGGAGATCAGTGAGTTTAGGCTGTAAGGTGCAAATAGTGTTTGAGTTTGTTCACAGATCTGTTATCAAGTGATGGAAGCATTCGAAAGACAACAGAAATGCACGGCCCGCGCGCTTCTATGGTAACGAAGATGAGGGACCTTGTTGGAGCGCTGCGGACCATTGCATGAATAATCTCGTGTACCACGTGGCTCGCAAACATCAGCCACTACTAACTGTCTCGGTAAGAAATTTAGATTTATTCGGGTTTTAATAGCAAGTGCGTATGACGGACCGTCGCGTTAATATTTACAGAATAGTGGGTAGTTTCGGGTTGAAACGTGTTGAGATTTTTTTAAGTTCGTTATTCAGCAGATAATCTGATAGTCTTATCGAGGCGTGTTTATTTAACCAAAATAAAAAGCAAAATCATTGGTTTATGTGTAGATTGCAGTTGGTGAGAATTTCAGTTCGTTATTAAGTACGTCTATCTATTTTGTTGTGTTTCGCCATTTAATTGAGTGAGTTAGTGATTAGTCAAATATATAACAAAAGAATGGTGATTACGAGCATAGATTTGATAGAAACCGGGAAAAAGACTTAAAAACCTACAGGTATCTATAAAGGGCGTGCGAAGTGGGTATAGTTGAAGATTATAATTAAAATGTAGGATAACAGTTTACTCGTATTGCATAGCATGGCGTCATTGAATTGGTGGTTGAATTACTTATAAAATTTGTAATCAGTTTTATTAGTATGAGTGGTTGTCCTTGTCATTTAACCAACTAAATAGGATGCATAATAGGAAGGTTAAATAATTCTAAGAGTATTGTGCGTCGGTGCGTATACGTAAATATTTTATGTGCATTTTTAAATTCATAGTAATGAGGTCATCAAAGTATTGATTCACGGGTTTTATTTATTCGTCGTTGCGCACTTATGTTAATATTTCGTATATGGTAAATAAAGGGGAAGGCATACGTTATCTAACTTATTGTTAGTAGAAACAGTTGGATGAGTAAATACAATTGTAGGTCTTTATCATTAGCGGGTTCAGTTGAACTTGAAGGATTCACCACCTCGAGCAGAATTCGAACTTGCGACCTTTCGGAACACCGGTCCGATCGCTCTGACCGGCTGTGTCATCGACGCTTGCTCAGCCTCGGTGAATCTTTCTATCAAGTTCCTTCATTGCTTACGTCAGCGGGTTACGTATTTATCTAGTGTTCTTTAAAGTACGTTTCCTGAGTAGATAATTTATCAGGTTTCTCTAATTTAATATGATATCCTGTCATATTTAATCCATTTATTTATTCTATATAATTAACCGTCATTCATTCTCGAATTATATGCTTCAAGTAAATTAGTAGTTACCTTTGCATTAGTTTATTTTATAACGTTAACAATATTTATTCTTCGTTGTAGTTAAAGTTTTAGTTTCAGTCTTGATAAATGAGTCATTCTACATATTCCACAATAGGGCGTAAAATTAGTAAGTCAACTATGGAAAATACGTTTTGTTAATCCTTGGTTATTTCTCAAATTCCCGGTTACATTGGCTGAGAGGGCGCCTTCACCGTAAACTTCTGAAGGATCGTTGCCGCAGCGTGAGTGAGCGCTTCGGTGGCGGGATGCAGCTTCGGGCGTACAGATCTTCGGCCTGTCCAGTTGGACCCATCTTGAAGCCTTGACGAGCACTTCAGGGAGCTGTCAGCAGAGCTGTTCCGGACCAAGGCAATCTACTGCGAGACTTCGGCGCCATTGCGAAGAGTCAATCCATCCAGCAGAAGTCAGTCCTCCAGGTGTGTTGTTTTTGATTTATAGCTTTATGCTCATTTTCATTTGTGCCGTATTACTTTATTATCTTTCAGTGAAATTAGTATTCACCAGCATATTTGAACATTAGTGTGCGTTATGCCACCGTAATAAAATTCTACTAAGGTTCGATAAATTGAATATGATGGTATATGCATTGATTTCGTTTAATCACTATAATGGGTAATTACATTTTCTATCTAGTCATGGTGGTGGCTTGCAGGTGCACATGGAAGCTAGTACCATGTTAGTTGTGTAACATATTGGTTAATCAATATTTTCTATGTCTTGCATGCAAATACCATTGTACATTTCCAAGTAATGATTATGTTAAAGGTTTCTACCGGTTATTCAAATAAATAAACATTATTGAGCAGTTTGTTGCTCAATATACGGCTAAATAATTTAAGTGGTTAAATCCACGTAATTATAAACAGTAAATTATAAAGATATTTACTTTACCTTTTCTTGACGGTGTTTGTTAAACACTGATTGGGAAATCTTTATTACTTATAGAGTGAAATAGTGAAAATTATGATTAAGTTGCCCAATAAATAAATGTAGATACTTTGAAAAGTTCAATATTTAGTACAATTGGCTACCTACCCAAAAATAAATATATACTCGTATATATACCATAGTATGGTGAAACATCTTTATCATTACGGTTATAAACTTGTACATGTATATGTTTTCCGGTACACGAGCATCGGACGTACTACTGCTGCACGTGGCACGCTGCTCGCTGACTTCGTGAGTTCATCACTGCCAGAACAGCGGGCGGCTAACCTGAGCAAACTCCAGAAGCCAGAAGTAGCAGCCGTATGCCATCGTGAGCTGATCACAGCTAGTACAGCGGGCGGCTATCCTGAGCAAACTCCAGAGGCCAGAAGTAGCAGCCGTCTGCCATCGTGAGCTGATCACAGCCAGTACAGCGGGCGGCTATCCTGAGCAAACTCCAGAGGCCAGAAGAAGCAGCCAGTGATGATGCTTCACCACGTTGCCACGTATGGTGATATACGAAAAGCGTTCTTGTGAGTTAGTTCCATACTTCTCTTTATTACACCGACGGGTGACAAAATAGGTCTAACGTTAAGCGTCAGTGGTTTCTATGTACTTAGTACAGTTGCAAATTATCCGAATTTGGAGGTTACTTAAATAAGAGATTGATATTTATAAATGTAGACGCTCTATACCAATAAATAGGGCTTTATTATGTTTGATTCAACCATATTTGAATAACATGCAACTTACCTAGTAATTTATATCTGATTGTTGTGATTTCATAATGTGAGGATACACGAGTACGAAGGACTTATAATATATACATACTTCATGTTGACGTTTACTCTTATCATCTAGATTTAACAATACATTTTATTTATGTATTAACGCTACTGTTAACGAAGTTGACATCTTCAATAAACTATTGATAGTATATATAAGTCCTAAGTTACTCGTACTTCCTTTCCACTGATATAGTTCGGCTGTTAGTTATTTGTAAATCACACGATCTTTCCACTGAAGGAATAGATAATACTTTATGTTGCACTAGTTAAATGATACTTGAAGTCAAAATGGTTTTAATCATCGTAGATGCCTTGATTTTGGTATGTAGCTCGGATTGCGTGAATTGCGAATGATTTGTGATAGCTGACATCTCATGGACATCATTTTCAGAATGCTATTGTTGACATACATATAGATTGGTCATACAAGTAAATTTAATATCTATATAATGATTCTATATCATTAAGTATATAGACTGATAGTAATCTCGTCAACAGCATCTGTCCATTTCAGGGACCGGAAAACCCCTTCATTTGATTAATCGTTTCGATAGGGTAACCCTATTAAAGTCTTACCCTAATGATAGGGTTACCCTATCATTGGGTTACCCTATCGATATGGAAATCATTTTTAATAGGCTTAACCCTTTTCAATGTGGTTTCCGAGTCGAATGGGGTAAAGATAGCTTTAATATTTACCGCTTACCCTATCATAGGGCTACCCTTTTCCTGTCTCTTTTCCACGCAGGCAGGCGGTTCTATCTTTCTCATTTGAAATGGAACAGGAGAGGTGGCGGCGGAACAAATTGAGTAAATATAAGATTTGCTGTCGTTTATTCATTCTGGAAAAGTCACACTCACAGTCCAGTCCTCTGCTCACGTACACAACTTTCCATTAAAGAATTTCTGTTAAAGAAATGTGTCTTACGTTCAGTTTATTTTTGCATAGTTCGCACGTACTGATGAGATGGGCAATAATTATTTTGAATAAGAATAAAAACACAATTTTTATTCATATTCAAATCGATTTGACACAAACCAATATTCATCCTCCTTTTGTCCTGTTTGTCCCGGCTTTTGCCACGGCTCAGTTGAGCCTGTGGTCCGCTTGGCAACCTAATCCCATGAATTGGCGTAGGGATTGGTAGTCGTTTTCAGCTAATTATGGGATATACGATTTTTTAAGCTCACATGGTCATTCACATTATAAATATTATTTGAAACGGGGTATTTACCATGTATATTAGCGTTATTGCCTATTGGGCACCCGATATTTCGGGTACGAGGTAAATACCCCGTTACAAATAATTAATATTTATAATTAGGGGATGTAATTTCGAAAATTATTTCTGTTTTATAATCCAAGATGGCGGTTATATACTTTTTACTGAAAAATAGTCATGGTAGTTATTTTCGGTTAATTATTCGGGGTGTATAAATTATATCTGTTTTAAAATTCAAGATAGACTGGTTTTTTATTATTATTATTATACACGGTGAATCTGAGTAACCCGAAAGATTTCAACCATAAATTCCTGAGGTCATAAGGAGTAATAATTTTTTCATTTTTCCGATTTTTAAAATGCTTTTGAATATAAAAACATAAATGTTATTGGTAAAACTGTCAATTAAAATAAATTAGTACATTTTGGCCACGACCACTCTGTAAAGAGTGTAACGACAAAGAAGAAGAACTCTGAAACTAGGCTAATTCCAGAAAAGTTTATACGACATTTTAGTCTCAGTCAGTTATTTATCAGTCAATTATCAGGAATATATGGTTAAAATCTGTCGGGATACTCAGATTCACCGTGTATATAATTTTTTTTTTCATTTTATATAAAAAAAATCAGTGTATAATATTTTTGTTAATTTTTTTTTTTTTTTTGTTTTTTTTTTTTCATTTTATTTCCGTTTTATTTTAATTTTTTTTCCGTTTTATTTTCGTTTCGTTTTCGTTTCGTTTTCGTTTCGTTTTCGTTTCGTTTTCGTTTCGTTTTCGTTTTCGTTTCGTTTTCGTTTCGTTTTCGTTTCGTTTTCGTTTCGTTTTCGTTTCGTTCACGTTTCGTTCTCGTTTCGTTCTCGTTTCGTTCTCGTTTCGTTCTCGTTTCGTTCTCGTTTCGTTCTCGTTTCGTTCTCGTTTCGTTTTCGTTTCGTTTTCGTTTCGTTTTCGTTTCGTTTTCGTTTCGTTTTCGTTTCGTTTTCGTTTCGTTTTCGTTTCGTTTTCGTTTCGTTTTCGTTTCGTTTTCGTTTCGTTTCGTTTCGTTTCGTTTTCGTTTCGTTTTCGGTTCGGTTTCGTTTCGTTTTCGTTTCGTTTTCGTTTCGTTTTCGTTTCGTTTTCGTTTTCGTTTCGTTTTCGTTTCGTTTCGTTTTTTTTTCGTTTTTATTTTCGTTTTTATTTTCATTTTATTTTCATTTTACTTTCATTTTATTTTCATTTTATTTTCATTTTATTTTCATTTTTTTTATTTTATTTTCATTTTATTTTCATTCTATTTTCATTTTATTTTCATTTTATTTACATTTTATTTACATTTTATTTACATTTTATTTTCATTTTATTTTCATTTTATTTTCATTTTATTTTCATTTTATTTTCATTTTATTTTCATTTTATTTTCATTTTATTTTCATTTTATTTTCATTTTATTTTCATTTTATTTTCATTTTGTTTTCATTTTGTTTTCATTTTGTTTTCATTTTGTTTTCATTTTGTTTTCATTTTGTTTTCATTTTGTTTTCATTTTGTTTTCATTTTGTTTTCATTTTGTTTTCATTTTATTTTCATTTTATTTTCATTTTATTTCCATTTTTATTTTATTTTATTTTTATTATAGTAGTAACAAGTGCATAAACGTACGATTTTACGCGAGGCGTTTAAAAGTCGAGTGTAAAATGGGTTTTATGGACGAGGGTTACACTCAAATTTTCACTTCATTTGCGAGGAAATTATTTATCGGTAATCGTAAAACAATTTCAAGTTCTAACAAAAATATTACAATTAAAACAAATATGGTTCCAACCAATTAATTTTTTAATATATTTTTTTGAATTTTTAACATGTGAATTTAGGAATTTTCTGCCAAGTCATCAAAACATTTCGGGGCATTTCTAAACTATCATCAACTCCTATTTAATTTGATTTCATTAATTTAATTATAGAAAACACGCAATTCAAATAATTATAGCAATACTCAGATAGAATTAGCGGAAAAATCATAAAAAGTACAGTCAATTCCTATTGGACGGGAAAAAAATTGTTTGTATAGATCAAAGTGTCAGGAATTGATATCAATAAAATTTATAAGTGATCAATATTGGGCGCTAAGGTGCCAAAAAAATGGTAAAAACCAGTTTTTCGCTTCTAGAGGAAAAACTACGGGTCGGACCAAAAATAGTTAAATGTATAAATGTGCGCAATTATAAAACAAAGAGAATGAGCCCCGGTAGAGCAAAATCGGTCCAGAGGATCGTCCGCAATTCGCAAAAAAACACATTTTTTTTGCAAATACTGTAAATTCAATAACTCGCGTTCCGGAAGTGCTGGAGAGCTGAAATTTGAATGTGATGTCATTTTTGTGGTCCTCTAACTACAGTTAAATGTTCAAATGAAAATGTTGTTTCGAAAAACGTTATAATTTCGGTTTCTATGCATTAAGGAGGAGTTGAACTACAAATTTCCAAATTTACAGATCATTTGACAAGGAATAAACTTGTTTAAATAATCTATGAAGATCAGACACTTTTTGCGCGCGCGGCAGCGGCGCACTATGGCCCAAACGCCCGATCTAGCTGGACAAAATTATTTTACACTCATAGACTAAAATTGACTATTTTTATTATTATTTTGGTATAATTAATGTGAAAAAAATTAACCAGTGTAAGTTGACCTTTGTATTAGAATAATTACTAGGGCAGAGGAGATCAGCTAAACATGGTTATTTAATTTTAAGAGAAATGGAGCATTATTGCAAATGGCACCTAAAATATAAGAATAGCAGAATTAAAATACTTAAATATAGTTTAATTTAATTATTAATTTTTTTAGGTGCCATTTGTAATAATGCTTCATTTCTCTTAAAATTATACAACCAAGTTTAGCTGACCTCTTCTGCCCTAGTAATTATTCTTATACAAAGGTCAACTTACACTGGATAATTTTTTTCACATTAATTATACCAAAATAATAATAAAAATAGTCAATTTTAGTCTATGAGTGTAAAATAATTTTGTCCAGCTAGATCGGGCGTTTGGGCCATAGTGCGTCGCCGCCGCGCGCGCAAAAAGTGCCTGAACTTCATAGATTATTTAAACAACTTTATTCTTTGTCAAATGATTTGTAAACTTGGAAATTTGTAGTTCAACTCCTCCTTAATGCATAGAAATTGAAATTATAACGGTTTTCGAAAATGAAAATACCCTCCCAGTCGATTAAAAAAAAGGTCACTTTTTGCAAATTCGACGGTTTGCAAAAAGTTTACAACATTTTCATTTGACCATTTAACTGTAGTTAGAGGACCACAAAACTGACATCATATTCAAATTTCAGCTCTCCAGAACTTTCGGAACGCGAGTTATTGAATTTACAATATTTGCAAAAAAAACGTGTTTTAACCCGTGTAAGTTGACCTTTGTATATGAATAATTACTAGGGCAGAAGAGGTCAGCTAAACTTGGTTTTGTAATTTTCAGAGAAATGAAGCATTATTACAAATGGCACCTAAAAAATTAATAATTAACTTAAACTATACTTAAGTATTTTAATTCGGCTATTCTTATATTTTAGGTGCCATTCGCAATAATGCTTAATTTCTCTTAAAATTAAATAACCATGTTTAGCTGACCTCTTCTGCCCTAGTAATTATTCTTATACAAAGGTCAACTTACACTGGTTAATTTTTTCACATTGCGGACGATCCTCTAAACAGATTTTGCTCTACTGGGGCTCATTCTCTATGTTTTTTTATAGCGCACATTTGTTACATTTAACTATTTTTTGTCGGAGCCGTAGTTTTTCCTCTAGAATCGAAAAACTGATTTTTACCATTTTTACCATTTTTTTGGCATCTTAGCGCCCAATATTTACTTATAAATTTTATTGGTATCAATTCCTGACACTTTGATCTATACAAAAAAAAACCCATCCAATAGGAATTGTCTGGGCCAGAAAGCTTATTCTATCTGAGTACAAGAATATAATAAAAGAACAAGTTTCAGTATTTTACGAAATTTTACTGTTCAATTAAATTGTGCAATATATTTTGACTCTGTTTGGCTGTTGAGCCACATTCTTGGTCTTAGAAGAAAATTTTACTTTATGCCCTAGAGCTTAAAATGCGATTTTATATCGTCCACGCACGATTTGAAGTCGAACTTTACGAGCATGAGAAGTGAAAAGAGTATATCTGCCTACCGTGGATTTTAAAACAGATATAATTTTTGCTCGGCATAAGGGAAACTACGCCTTATTGGGATTAGGTCCAGTTTCCACACGATGTTTTCTTACACCGAAAAACCCAGAATACATTCTTATACGCGGAACATTATTTAAAATAAAAAGCATGATTAAATAATTCTGTTAAGAATCAATTATTTTTATTACATTTTCTCGTATATGAATTAGTCCCGACGAAATTATTTTGAATCATTTTAACGGGAATACAATCAACATAAGTTTATTCTTACGATATTTTTTTCAAATAATCATTTTATTCTTGAGTGTCCAACAATGACTGATATTGATCGTTTCATTATACTAGAAGTATCGGTGAACGGCGTCACATTTTGCTGGAGCCATTGAAACAAAGTACTACCTATAACTAGAATAACACAAAATTATATATTTTAACACTTCACAATATGCATTTGATTTTGATTCCTATAAGCCTGGGTCTAAGATTCAATCGACTCGAGCCGTCACGCTCGAATGGCAAGAACAAAAACACCGGCACCACACAACGATCTTTTAGCGCACTAACAAGCAATAATAGCGTCTAGATCAAAGGCGTAAGTACGAAAACATACGCAAAAAGATTCTTGTTTGTCTGTAGGCTCGCTCGTGCCGCCCGGCAGCGCTTAGCTCGTAGGGTGCTCGAATAATAAATAAGCCAAATGTATTGGTCACAGAGTTTAAAATAGCTTAATCGCATTTGAAAAACCCTATCTGATATGGAAACCATATGCTGGGTTGTAACCACTTACCCGAATTAACTGTATTGACATGGTTAGCCTTTCGTTCGGGTAAGTCAAACGATACGCTTACCGAATTGATAGGGTTTTTAAAAACAACTCTATCAAATACCCAATCTAATACCCCTTTAATGGTTACCGGTTCCGGTCCCTGGTCCATTTATATACTAAAATGTGTATATATATATATATATATATAAATCACACACCATATTTATTTATAATATTGTAGTCGTTGAGAACCACAACACATTGTAACAATGGATATTATTTAAATAGTGATTGTTCCAACGATGAGGTAGTTATAACTGGAAATGTCAACAAGTTGTAAAGACTCCTTCCATTTATGACAAAAGGTACTTGGTAACAAAGGTAACGGTATTACCCAAAATTATTTATTAATATTTATGCTAAGCAAGGGTTTTGATCCAGGTTGATGGAATACGCAACTGTGTTTTATTATAGGATCAGACCGTTTTTCCAACAGTGGTATTCTGTCTTTAGTGGATCTAGCTTGGAGATCTTTGAAAAGGGTGATCCATGTGAATTTATATATTCCAAAATAGACTGCTTGAATGAATTTTATATGATTCATACAAGACGTATATTTTTCTCAGAGATCTCGACTGTGAATTCATTCTAGAGAAATATGCTACTTCGATGAGTCTAGATTAGATTCATACAGGAAGTATATTTTAAGGTATGGGTTGAATTGATTCTTTGACGAGTTTACTCGCTGATCTCGCACCACGAGAGTCTGTATCATTTGTTTGCCGATAGTAAACCGTTAAAGACTCCAATATATATAAATATATCATATGCTTAACTATTTTATCATATGGATGAGACGGTTTGCATTGGAGTCAATGATGATATACATAGGTAAGATGTACAGAACTCTACTGTGAGAGGATTATACATTACTGAGATTTACGAATGTAAAGCTCAGTTATGCGGTCAAATTAGTCTATAAGTACAACTACATTTTAAGTATGATTCAACTTGGAAATAAAGCCTTATTGTAAACGCTAAGCATATTGAATACATTATTGGGTAAAAGGTAAGAAACCCTAATCCAACTGGCTTATAAAATGAAATAATAGTTGTGTTCATACTTATATCGAATAACAAATACAATAGAATGGCTGGTTTCGTAATATTAGAGACTGCCCTCATATTGTTGACGTGTTTATGGCCGTGCTGGGTGCTATTGTCTATTAACTAATTAGAATAGGCTCCGGTGTCTGAGCATACTCGTCATTCTTATCCACACGTGAGATGTTCCAATATGCAAGTCGTGCTGGTTGGTGGTGCATGTATGCTTGATAGGGCCGGGTTAACCTAAGATAATGTATACGAATGCAAGTCTAATTTATAAGGGCTAACCCATTAGGGTATGCATGTTCAATGATAGGGCCTACCTGAGGGATTTGCTAATCAGCATTCCCATTAGGGTCTGCATGTTCGTCACCTGAGGGTTACGCATTCGTATACAAGTCTAAAAGACGTTTATCTTATGGTTCTGCATGGAATAACTCACGTTGTGACCTTTTGTGTAGACATAGCTTAGCCTATAGTATCGGCGTATGCTCGGTAATTTTATGAGGTGTAAAAAGTAGCCTTATAGTTGACTGCAATCATCTATTCTATTTTAACGATAATCTTGATTAATATTAAGATTTTAATGAGCCAGAGTTCCATTATCCTATTCCCATATATCTATATTATGGCATATCACGTTATAATCACATTATTAATATTACAATCTTTTAATAAAATGACATTAATCATTATAACATAATATAATTACCTTTTATGTTTAACTTATTACAATTACATATTTTACTGCATAAAGGAAAATCCTTCTGGTTTATCGTGTATACAGTAGTATACAGTGTATACAGTAATTTCAATATTTGCTTCATTCAAATTTTATTTAAGATTTTTTACATAGTCAACAATAGCATTATGTAGGGAGTAGGTATGTTTCACAATAGTAGTTAGATATAATTAGGATGTTAAATATTGAGGAGGTTATAATAATTGTTTTAACGGTTTGTAGGTTAATGTAGGATATTTTAAACCAAATTTTACTTGTTTTATGTAACATTATATTTATTTCTTTTAATTTCTGGTTTTCTGTGTTTGTTTGAGCATTGTTCAGATTTAATTCTGTTGTTTAGCGTTTCTCACACCTCAGGAGACCCAATATGTACCACTAGACAATCATGGCATTATTTTATAATTTTTATAAATTGTGTGTCTTTAATCTGTACAAAATTTATTATGTATGTGTGCAGGTTAAACTTGGGCGTCAGAGTTTTTTTTCACCGCTATAGTTTTTCTCTGGCATATTTTGGCTCTTGAACTGTAGCGGTATATCTAATGTGACCTAACGGTTACATTAGATATAATAGTTTCTAGAGACATGAAATTTTCCATTAACAGTAATTTCTTATTACTTGAATAAATTTTCTTATTAACTTATATGTTGTTTAAATCCTATTATTTCCCTTAGTGATAAGATCCTCGCTTTCAAAGAAAAGTTTCAGTTAACTTCAAGCTTTAGGTAGGTTCAGCTTTAAAACATTACTGGTTAGTATAGGTGAGTTTTTACATGTTTCATAATAATGTTAGAAAATTCATAACCACATCGATTTGGTAACGTAATGAAAATCCAGCCCTCCTCCCCGACCGCAGTTATCCTCCTCCCCGACCGCGGTTATCCTCCTCCCCAACCGTTCGCACAATCGAGTTGGCCATGGCGGTGCAATGGAGGTAATTCTAATTTAAATTACGTTACTGCCACAGATAAAAAGCTTATCATAGTAAAATCGGTTGTGGTAATGCTAGCCATTGCCTACCGTTTTTGAACACGTTTTAGAGGACTTACAATGTGAGTGTAGATAAACTACTATTACGTCATTTCCGTGGTGCCTTATATAGAATCTATATTTCCAGCATCTTTCCGTCGAACGATGCGCGGCGGCCGCGTCCTCTGCCACAAAGGTTTCCAGTACCACAGAGAACACCATAACGGCGTCGTAGAGAAATGGCAATGTGCCGAGAGAAGGAAGATCGGGTGCAACGCGAGAGCGTCGACCATAGACCACACCGTCATCAAGTTTACTAACAACCATAACCACAGGCCATATCTTGCTCGGATCTGCCGTTAGATGAAGCTTAAATAATCGTTTTAGTTAGACAAACTTTAAAGTTTAAAAAATTATGTGCCTTCCTACAATGATATTTACTATGGATGGGTTATACTCTAACAAAATGTGCATAAAAAATACTTCCAAAGTTATTTCATAACCTAGCGATGATTCCGTTATGTTTATCTATTTTGACAATCATTACATCTTTGTCACTCTCATTGTTAGAAAATTACAATTTCTCTCTTTCTCACGCGGGTGACGGGAGCTCATTGGCACGTCCGCATCTCTCGCTTGCCGGTGCGCGACTAGTGACAATTGTTTGATTTCACTCATTTTAAGTGCTTCACTTTTGGAGTGTGCAGTGTGTATCTGTCAATATTATATATAATAGCCTTCCTTCATATGTTTAAGGATAAAGTTTGCACAAAAATGAAAAATTAAGACGTTTTTAAGAACCTCGTTGTTAACAATCATGGAGGGGGTCATATATCGGAGTCCAAGAGATTCCAAGTTTAAGTTAATTTAATTTTAAAAGACTCCTCTACCTTCTGTCCAGTAAATAATATATCGAAATGGGAAATTACAAAGTAAAATTTTCTTAATTATACAAAATATTGTTTTGCTTTTACACACAGCCCAGACTACACAGACACCTCAACATTAAGCCTTTCATCAGAGCGCGAGGTCACCACACATAAGTTCATTTTTATTCGTAAATTTCTACGTTTCGAACAGCACATCAATAGTATTCTACACTATTTTGTAGTATAACAATCCAGGTTCACCCCTATAACTTGATTTTTGTGGATATTTTTAATTCACATGAGTAATGATCAAAAACGCTAACTCAACTGAAATAAGCGGGCGCGCTCTCATACTAAATTAGTACGGGAGCGCCTATGTGTGGTGACCCCGAGTTGTATATGATCTATCTAGTAGTTCAGGTTATCTGTGACCACCAGACCCCATTACCAAACCCATACCATACCAACAATCTTTTTTTGTTTATTTCAATGCAAATTTCCCTTTTCCAGCAATCTTCCAGCCAACCAGACGCGGAGGCCAAGTGCTCGTCCACGGTAACTTCAAGTACCACAAAGAGCGGCAGAATGGTTGCAAGACACGCTGGCAGTGCGCTGCACGGCAGAGGTTTAGGTGCCCGGCCACCGCCATCACTATAGGAGATGACATTGTGAAACTGAGCTATAGTCATACTCATTCGTGAGTTTGTGTTGATAATCTTATTATGGAAATAATTTAATATAAGATTCGCTCCTTTGAATGTGACTATATTTATGTGTGTCAAACTTAAAGAAGTTCATTGTTTAAATGTGTTTTAATTTTTAGTTTGAACGGTAGGTACTTATTATAGTTTTGTTCCTTCTCTCTACTTTTAATAATTTGAACACCGCATCCAAACTCGAATGTTTAATGTAGTATTTTTAATACTTTAGTTGTTTAATTTAATCTAAGCGAGTTCTGTTATAAGCTATGCCTAACCTACTGTATTAAAGGCCATTTTATTTACAGTTGTATAAGAGTATTTTTTTTTATGTCGGTATCTTATTAAGGAGTTCTACCGACAATTCCGACATCTTAAAAAATCGTACTATTTCCCTTTTTAATTCGGAATATTTCATGTGATATCTAATCAGAATCACAAACTCTTGACCCTGATAACGGAAAAAACCCGGCCAAGTGCGTGTAGGACCACGCATAATGGAGGGTTCCGTACCTTCAATGGAATAAGAACCAAACTAATGCCAAAAGGCCGTATTTGATGCCTATGGAAGAAGTTTTTTGGAGATAACTCAAAAATGGTCAAACTGATTATGTTCAAAATAATTTTTATAGAAAGTAGGTATGTGATGATAAGGCGCATCTTCTCAATTTTTTTCATATTTTTTGGACTTACGGTTCAAAAGTTACTTAATAAAAAAATGTTCAAAGAAACCTCGATGTTATTTTTAAAGCCCTATCGATTGATATGCAACATGTTGATATTTGGTAAAAAAACATTTTTTGAAACTGAGTTATATGTATGGAGCGCTCCCCTAATTTTTTTTCTGAAATGTAATTACATAACTAAGTAGCGGCATACAAAATACACCTTATGTCTAAATTTTATTAAGATACGTTCCCGAGTAAAATGGCTGTGACATACGGACGGACGGACAGACGGACATGACGAAACTATAAGGGTTCCGTTTTTGCCATTTTGGCTACGGAACCCTAAAACGTGTCAATTTTTCTTACGTTAGTAAGGGAATGGAAATGAAAAAATAGGTACCTATGGAATTTAGGTAACATTTTTACCCTATTAGGATCACAAACTTGCTATCCTGAATACAAATCACATTCAAAAAGTGGAACCTTATTCATATAAACAGATAATATTTTTTAAAGTGGCATGTAAACTATACACGCTAGTACTTAAATATTATTTTCACTTCTCATGCTCGTAAAGTTCGACTTTAAGTCGTGCGTGGACGACATAAAATCGCATTTTAAGCTCTAGGGCATAAAGTAAAATTTTCTTCTAGGACTAAGAATGTGGCTCAACAGCCAAGCAGAGTCAGTAGTAGTTTATGCAACTGATACATAATGAGGGGCCTTAAAACACGAGTGGGGTTTGATGAAACGAGCGCAGCGAGTTTCATTATAGGATCACACGAGTGTTTTAAGGCCTAATTATGTACAGTTGCATACATTACTTTATCTACACACATATTGCAAGTACTCAAAGATGGGTTCAGAAGCCGAAACAATTGACCTGCATTACTAGGTAGATAGATACAAGTGCTGAAACATACCCACAGGTGTAAGCTTAATAAAAATAAATAAATTAGAACTGATAAGGAAAGTATATTTATTTATTATAATATAGTTAACAGTAAACATTTACATTTTCGCAATTAAAAATGTTTCGACAAACAATAACTGACAAGTTGATAACAGAAATGGCGGCCGTACAAACTTCTGTCGCGGGTTTTTTTTTAATATTAGCCAACGAACGAAGTCCTTATTCTCATGTCATCCGAGATCAAAACGTCGTGCGGTTTATGTCAAAAAATATATCGTACTGACGTTTCGTATCGACAACATTTTAAAATCTATGGATACTAGAATAGAAACCCATTGAAATTGTGTTGGTTTTGACAGCTGTACCAAATTTGAAACTCATAACTTAACAATATTTGAGCATGTATAGTTAAAATTACATTACTGCCACAGATAAGAAACTTATCATAGTGAAATCGTTTGTTGTAATGCTGGTCATTGCCTACGGTTTTTGAATGCATTTAAGAGGACTTACAATATGAGTGTAGATAATAGTAGATTGTTTGACAAGGGTCTAAAGTAGGCCATATTACCACGAGGTGGTTATTTTCCCGAACGAAGTGAGGGAAAATTGTTCGAGTGGTAGTATGGCTTTTAGACCAGAGTAATGCATACTATTTTTCACTTCGATTGCGAGAAAATAAGATAAAAATACTTATTATTTACGCACAATAACTAAACTAAGGTTAAATTATGGTTTAACTTGACGGTCTTTTAATTTTTTTAACTTCTTTGACATAGATACAAAATATGAACACCGCGAATAAATGCCACAGACGACGGTATAATTAGCTCTTTAAAGTAGCTATTAGAGATTGCAATTTGTAGGGTCCAACCTGTCGGGTTGGTAGGTGTAATGGTACTTAGGGAGTAGGAGTCCCGATCTAAGGCGATAGGCAGTGCCCCGACACCCGCAGCTGTTTATGGAGGTCGTTAGAGTTATTTTTACCTTTTTTATTTATAATGTTAGCCATTTCCTACACATTCCGTCTGGTTTTTTATTTAAAATAAAAATTAAATTGTGTAGATTCGCTGATCATTAATATATTTATCTAGTTTTGTATTTAAATAATATAAGGGTTGGGCAGATGAATTTAGATTCAGGCAGCTCGAGCGGTCATTTAAATATCTATAATAAAAAAAACAGTTTCAGATTTTATTTAATGTGTACTGTTATGAGTACTATCACCGTGCTTCACCAAATACATTTTTTAGATGTTTTGAAGGCATCTCTGTAAACGTTGAGCTAGGGTCGGTAGGGACGATTTGTTGGTGAGGTAGGGTCGGTAGGGGCGATTTGTAGGGAACGTGTAATAAAGTGCGTTGGGGCCGACAGGAGTTGGACACAACCGATTGGGCCCTACAAATTGCCATGTCTAATAGCCGTTTAAACAGTTTAAACACGCTTTCAAGCGCTTCCAAAAATTACAATCTTTTTTAATGATTGTGAAGTAGGAACTAAAAAACACCTCACGTTTTGAAAAATAAATTGCGTTTCCTCATTGGTCGATTTTAACATTGCTGTATTCTGATTGGTTGATATTAAATATAATGTTTTTTTAAGGACTTTAATTATTTACACAGTATACGCACCAAAAAAGTATCTAGCGTTCCTATTATCTTCGATATGTGTGTTGTGATTGGTGGATTTAATATGGTGAAGTGTTCCGATTGGTCAATTTAAAATGTTTTGTAAATCATAAATATGTATACATTTTAGCCCTAGAGGCTAAATGTACTACTTTAGTCCGCCTTGGTAAGCATAATATGACACACTTTTTGAGCATGAGAAGTGAAAAATATATTGCACTATTGTGCATTATATTTAATTGAGCAGTAAAATTTTGTAGAATTATGAAACTTGTTCTTTTATTATATTCTTGCTATAATTATTTGAATTGCGTGTTTTCTATAATTAAATAAATGAAATAAAATAAAATAGGAGTTGATAATAGGTTAGAAATGTCCCGAAATGTTTTTATGACTTGGCAAAAAACATAAAATTAAAAAAAAATCATTAAAAAATTAATTGGTGGGAACCATATTTGTTTTCATTGTAATATTTTTGTTACAACTACAAATTGTTTTACGATTACCGATAAATAATTTCCTCGCAATTGAAGTGAAAATTAGAGTGTAACCCTCGTCCATAAAACCCATTTTACACTCGACTTTATATCAATCCTCGCTCGCAAGCTCGCTCGGATGGATAAACGCCTCGCGTAAAATCGTGCGTTTTATGCACTTGTTGTACAATTTACTATTTTAATATTACCTGCACCAACTATATTTTATTTTACTTATTTGTCTCCGCTAGCCATAATAAGTTATCTGGAAGTGACCGATCTGTAGCGATAAGACTGCATGTTTAATTTTTTCTCTTATCTATGGTACTTGAAATTGTGTGAGGTGTGTAATAAAGAGTATGGTTTTTAAATTCCTAAGTGACGTTTTTTCTTCATCAATAGCCTTAGAGGATGTTCTGCAATGTGGTCATACAATAGCCCTATCATATCTACCAGTTATTTTACTTGCCATCCAGCTTTAACACTAGCCATTGTAATTAAGAACGTCCGTAAAAATATTTTATTGAATTGCTTTCATGAAAACGTTCAATAAAACCTAATTAATATAAAAAAGTAGAAATCCGTAATCATTATTAAACGTTTTTTAAAGATTAAATTTGAACCAATTTTTTTTATGCCCCAAATTATATTTTATAATATAATAAAAAATATTTTTTCAAGACCTTAATTCGATCACTTGTGTTCTAACAAGAAAAAAAAGGTATGACAACTATATTTCAACGCATTTTTTCACGCCTAAAATGACAAAAATCTTCCAAAAACTTATTCCTTCCAAATAATTTTCGCTACCCGGACGGGTGACGTCACGCACTTCGCGCTTTTCAACCGACTTCAAGATTTCGAAGGAGGAGGTTATCAATTCGACGGGATCTTTGTTTTTGCTATTTTTTTTATTTATTTTTTTTTATGTATGTTCACCGATTATTCGAAGACGGCTGGACCGATTTGGAAAATTCTTTTTTTGTTTGAAAGAGTATACTTCACAGTTGGTCCCATTGTAACCATGTCAGGATCTGATGATGGGATCCTGGAGAAATCGAGGGAACTCTTCAACTATTATAGGCACACCTATGGTGATTTGAGTATTTTTTACAGCAGATCGAGCATTTGGTGTTGGAAAGGTGGATGCTTAGTGAAGTCGGTTCTTTTTTGTTTAAAATTATTATATGGGGCGTTCTGACGCGCGGTCTGACGTATTTTCGCATTTTTGACGTTTCAGGGCTACAGTAGATAGTAGGTATATTAGAGACATTTGAATCTCACGGAAAATTGAATGGAATGAATCGTCTTCCAAAAAAAACATGCATGTTGCTAATTGGTTTCAGCCATATTCCAACGAACTCAGCGTGGCGGCACAGTGCTTTTCCATGCCGGCTTCAGATACCACAAAGAGAAATGCACGGGTATGAAAGTACGTTGGCAATGCGCTGCACGGAAGAAATGTGGTTGTCCGGCCACAGCAACTACTTTAGAAAGCCAGGTCCTCAAGGTCGGCCACGAACACAACCACGGCGAAGATAGCTATGCCAAACCGCGAGTCGATTATTAAACTTATAAAATAGGACAAAATCTCTCACTTTCTTGAAGCAGTAAGTTGCATGAGATCTGGTTGGCCACACTGATCCTTTAATCAGTGTTTTAGAAGGAGAGCAGGCTACGTCAAACCCCTCTAATTAGCTTGCTATACTATGCTTATTTCTAGATTCGGACATCTGGCAGCTGCTCATTGGTGGCGGTCAAACAATGCAAACCACTTAAAGAATACAAATCCGAGAGTCCAGGATTTAATGCATTATTGTGAGAAATTATATAAATAATTAGATTGTATCATTGACAAAAGTTTGTGTTGGGGGAAAGTAGTGCCAAACGACGTATAATGTACCTAATTCATAGTTTGTCGCCTACGTTTTTGTTTCGGCAATATTACGAAATGTTTTTTTGTTCTAAGGTTAAAATATACTCGTAGACCCTACCTCTATAAATGAAATAATTTCGACAGTTTTTACCTATTTTTATATTACTTTTTCCATCTGAACATTTCTGTTAGTCTGTCACTCTGACCTTCACCCATTAAAAGCTGCCAGATGCCCGGATTAAAAATAAGAGATTAGCTCCTTTAAATGAGATACTATATTTAAGTATGTCAAATTTAATGATGTTAATCGTTTAAACATATTATTATTTTTTAGTTTGGTAGGTAGGTATTACAGTATTGTGTTCATTCTTACGATTTTTAATAATTTAAGGACAAGTCTCCTGTCTAAACTAGAACGTTTAATTGATTAATTTAATTTAAGCGAGTTCTGTTATTGGCTATGTATACCTACTGTATTAAAAGCCATTTTATTTATCAACATTTTTCCACACCTTTTTTTAAATCGCAAAATTTCATGCGAGTTCTATTCAAAATCACGAGCTCTTTCGATCCTGATTAGAGAAAAAAAAATCCATTTTTTTACGTCTGTAACGGAATGTAAATAAATCTAAATATATAAAAGAGGAAACTGACTGACTGACTGATTGACTGACTGACTGACTGACTGAATGACTGACTGACATATCAACGCACAGCCCAAACCGCTGGTTCTAGAGATTCCAAATTTGGCACGTAGGTTCCTTATAAGGTCTAGGGATGCACTAAGAAAAGATTTTTCAAAATTCACCCTCTAAGGGGGTAAAATGGGGGTCCACAGTTTGTATGGCGAATCAAGATTTGTTAGACTATTTTATTCGAAACTTCACAGGAGTATTCCTGACGATAAATGAGTAAACACGTGTTTCAGGTTATTTGAAAATTCAACCCCTAAAAGGGGCAAATGTGGTCACAAAGTCTGAAAATCAACATGGGTATCGTATCCTTTTTGAGTACTTATAGTACGCGGGCGAAGCCGCGGGAAAAGGCTAGTTAGCCTATATACTCGTACTTACGCCCCACTGCTGGGCACAGGAGACCTCCTCTCATGCACAAGAGGGATCGGGTCCGTCCCCAAGCTTGACAAAAGCGAGTTTATTGCGATTGGGATCAAAAGATCTCGTGATTTTTAATAACAAATCACATTCTAAAATTGAACTTCTAAGTAAATAAATTCATAATATATTTTAAAGTGGCATGTAATCTAAACGTCCAATTTTCTAAATAAATAAATATTTTTAATATTTCCTGCACCACCTACTTTTATTTAAATTTTCTTGTTTCCGCTACCCAAGGATGGTCTGGAAAATATCGGTCTTTAGCGATAAGATCGCTATTTGTTACCTCTTTCAAAACTCTGTACCAATATTTTAAATTGTTTGGGGTGTGCAATAAGTAGTATTGTTTTGTATTTAAAATTCCTAAAAAAACATTTACTTCATTAAGAGGCTGACAACACCCGATGACCTTCAAATTGACTTAACTCAAACAGTGTTTCAGCTATAACTACTTGTTTCGAGAGAGTAAAAAAATGAATGTCAAATATTCGTTATATTTGGAAGAACTTCGTTGCGTCCGATACACGATTGGACGTAATCGGCTCGATAGAAGATAATTCCAAAGTTACATCTTAAAATTAGCTTTAAACAGTTGTATGTCTTTGGTTTCTTGACTTATACGTCTGTAACTAAGGACAAAATTCCACCACACTAATACTTCTCTACTCGTTGCCTTATATTTCTCAATTAATGCGTCGTTTTTTTGAATTCATTATTTTGTAAAATTTGCAATGAGCTCCCATACTAATCGTAACAGTGTTTCTCTTTCACTCGCGCTGAATAAGATAGGGAGGGAATTTAGCTGTTGTCAGCCCCTTAATACCCAGGAGAATGTTTATTTTTAAAATTAGTCATTCTGTGGCTACCGTATCAGTTGACTTCCAGTTTTAACACAACCCCAATATTGGTTTCAGCCATATTCCAACCTAGTAGGCGAGGCGGCAGACTGCTATTCCATGCCGGCTTCAGATACCATAAAGAGCGACGCACCGGTATCAAAGTACGTTGGCAATGCGCTGCACGCAAGAAAAGTGGTTGTCCGGCCACAGCAACTACGATAGGAAGCCAGGTCTTCAAGCTCGATCACGAACACAACCATTGCGAAGAGAGCGATGCCACACCGCGAGACGATTTGCAAGAGGTCTGGTTGCCCGGCAAACCTTAACCCTTTGACCGCCAAGCATCGGACACGGTTATATTTTGGACGTGATATTACGCGCTGGCACGACTTTCGGAGCGCGTGATTTGACGTCTTTGGTGGTCAAAGGGCTAAATCGGCGTTTTTGAAGCTACATTTCCGCGCCGTTGTTGAATGCTGCGGTGTAGCGCCGTGACTATCGTGCGGTGTGGTTGACCATCATAACTACGCGCGAGTAATTATTGTTATGAATGATAAGATAATAAATGATGTTTACGTAATGCTTTTTAAAATTGACATACCGAGAACAAGGGAAGAATTAGTGCAAAAAATAATAGAACATGGAAACATATTAAGAGAAGATAATGAGATGATTCGGCGGTCTACGCAGCATGTTGCGATAAGAGCAACTGCTTGTCTCCAAAATCAAGGGGGCCATTTTGAACAATTACTCAACTAATTGTCATCGTTAGCCTTAAGATACTCTTGCTGTGATTTCTTATTAAAGTTTAAATTATTATTACCGCTTTATTTTATTTTTATCTCCTTCTAAAAAATAAACTCATTTTTAGGTACATGTTGAAACCTGTGTAACTTCTTAAGTAATTATGTCAGATCCATAAATTTGGTATCGACGTCTAGCCAATACCCTATACTACAAACAGAGAACAAAAAAAAAGTAGGTAAACGACCTAGTTTTTTCAAAAACAAATGAAATCTGAAAAAAATATGCGTTTTTGTCCTCATTATTTACGTTTAATATTTTTTTTGCTCTGTTATTGAAACGTTTACGTATGATTGTTAGATTTATTCGATTGCTGATATGGTTAGCTATCTAATAAGATATTTGTTGTATTCGTGGGACGAATAATTGACAGATAATAGGAAAAATACCACATGCACCCGTGCTCAGGTGTTTGAAAAATTAAAAATGCCGCCATTTTATGACCGTTGACTTAAAAAAAAAACACGTGGTGATTTATCGATGAAATTGATTGTACTACACAACCTTCAAAGCTCCGACATCGTTGACCAGACACACTGTATATATGACATGACGGAGGCAAACAAGCATACGGCCCGCCTGACGGTAAGCAGCTACCGTTACCTATAAATAACACACTGAGCCACCTGTAACTCTAAAGCTGTCACACGCGCGTTGCCGACTATTTAATGTTATAAAGGAGGATTCACTATTTGGATGGCTAAAGGAACAAGAGGGTCCCCCGTCGTCAATACACAGCATCCTCTTAGAGCTGTCACAGCAACAGATCACATCATCAGCCCGTTGCAGTCCACTGCTGGAAGCCACAGAGCCCCCGTCTGCTGCTTTACGCATCCAGTCAATGCCGGTCCGCTTATGTAAGTCATCCCACCATCTGGCTACAGGGCGTCCCGCGCTACGTTTTCCCAACCGTGGGGTCCACTCCAGAACACGCTTACTCCAGCGATTATCGGTCCTGCGACATATGTGGCCAGCCCATAGCCACTTCAACCTACTAACACTACTCAACAGATCTACTTACACTATACTAACATTTCGTTGTTTTTTTCAGCACCCGTATTCCTCCCATCCAAGAAAGGCGGTAGAGTCCTCTGCTTTGAAGGCTACAAGTATCACCGGGAGAGGCAGCGAGGAATCAAAACGCGGTGGCACTGCGGTACACACGCCAGATTCGGATGTACCGGATCCGTCATCACCATAGACGACTTGGTTGTGAGGAGTAGCAACGTCCATAACCATCCTGCAACTGTGAAGTAGCTATTGATACGGGGCGATCAGTGGTGGTTGGGCCAAAAGCAACGCGGAAGCAACGTTCCGATTGAGTCGAAACTCCTAAAGATAGACGTCTCGCTCACTCTCGCTGTCTGCAGTCGCTACGCGTCGCAGCGTTCCTCCTTTATTTTATTGCCGTAGCGGCACGATGCTTTTGACTTTACTATAGTATGCTACACAGCACGCACCCGTACATTAGTATAGGTATACAATGTAATGCGTTTGAAGGAAATGTTGTATTTATTTTTCCGTTATATTATTTACGAATAAGATTTTTTTATTGTCAGATTGTAAAATGGTGGTATTGATTTAATAACAGATTATCAGTATGTCTTGGCACATAGTTGTTTTTATCTTAAGTATATTATAACATTCTAAACAGTGTTCGTTATGTGTTGCGTATCTTATAGAAAATGCAGTAGGTTCGTGCTATTACATGCAGTAATCTTCTTCTTAATAATCTTGAGGCGTTGAATTTCGTAAAATTAATAAAATCATGAGTTATACTTGACGTCCACGAGGAGAGACTTTACGGAAAGAAAAGTGTCGTAGAATCTATGAGCTACTGTATAAACCACGACACTACTCTTTCCGAACAAACTCTATTAGCTTTAACATTGGCAACATATAACGATAACTGCAGTGATACTAACGCGGTAATAAGGCAAGTTTCTTGTTTCAGGTACAATATCCAGCCCCCGTTGTTACAAGGTAACTGTCGACGTCAAAGATATGTTTACATTTTTGAGCCTTATTACAAAGGTGCAAATGTGTAAACATAACTATTACGTCAACTGTATACTCAAACAATTTGATTTCAGGGCCACTTTACACCTTGTTACTGTAACAATCATATACAAGGTGTAACAAAAACAGTGATGATCCGTTTAAGGGCATAATTGGTATCGTATTCTAATTATGAAAAAGCAAAAAAAAAATTTCGAAAAAAAAATGGTTTCTGTATGGAGGGTTGGCCGGCTGCGATGACGTGTCCCATAAAAAAAAATCTCGGATCCAAAAAATGTTCTACTACTTTTTCTTAGTACCAATTATGTATGTCCTTAAATGGATCATCCATATGTTTGTTACACCTTGTATAAGTAATTATTGATACATTTTTTAAAAGGTACGACATGGCTCATAAATTAAATTGGTTGACTGTACGGTTACAAGGACACCAGTAAAGGCAGGTAAGTACCAAAACAAGGTGATACCTATTGAGACTAGACCTGTATATAGGTAGACCCGCTGAATCAGTCGCATAAGAAGCGCCCGGACAATTTTTTTTGTCTATTTCATACATTTTGGCCTATCAGATGTCGACGTTTTCTATGGGAAGGCAAAGTTTTTTTGGGATTTCGGGGTTGGTCCCATAGAAAAAGTTGTTCAGTATGACCTACTTAATAACCTCGTACAATATGGCTAATTGTTGAAAAGACATCCAGTATACCCGTACACTCCGTGAGCGTTTAGAAGACCATTCGGGTTTATATTTCCTTCTCGGTAGCCTTCGTACGTTCGTGGTACGTTCTAAACAAATGAAAGAGAAATATGGAGCCGAATGGTCTTCTAAACGCTCACGGAGTGTAATACAATCAAGGGACTTTTAAACAGTTTCTTCGAGGCTAGTAAAAGAGCAGAAACATGTGCGGTCTGCGATTGAATACTTATCCTTTGCAATTCAGTAATTTATCGCTGCTGCGACACCCAAAGTCGAGTATGGCTGTTACGGCGAATAGCATGACGTACAGCGTCAAAAGGATCTCAGCAAGGTGCACTGACACCACTCGCATCCGTGTGTTTTTTTTTTCTTATATCACGATTGCCGCCCGTTTTTCGCCTATTTGAGCGACCACCCAGTTTGCACACTTACAAACTGTAATCCTTCCAGACCTCTACTACGGCACATCTCAACTAGGAAACCGGTTGCTCTTCCACCGAGGATACAAATACCACCGTAAGCAAGAGAAGAAAGGCAGAACCACATGGCATTGTGGTACCCACCGCCGCGCTGGATGTACGGGCACCGTCACCACATATGAGGAAGAGTTTTTAAAAGCCCATGAACATAATCACGGCCCTGTTTATTAAATTTTAGGGATATAAAGACTAGAAAAAGTTTTCTTGTGTTAAATGGGGCCATATTTAATGTTAAAGAATTGAAATGTTTACGCAAATGGACGTAACTACTTTGGAATAATACTGTGTTTGCAAAGAAGCTTTGCTGTGTCGTAAAATTACCTAGTAGTCACTTCGTCAAGTTCTAACGGCATTAGTACTAAATCGTGGTAAGTATATAATTAAGCCGTTAGTACAAAGTATATAAAAATGATTTTCTCAATATATGGGAACCACGAAATATATTTTCATAATATAATATATTTAACCTTTTAATAGGAGTATTTTTATTTTTAAATTTTTTTTGAATTTTCAACATATCTTTGTTCTTTTTTTTTATGAAACAACAATATTTATTTCATAGATAAAAAAAACATTACTAATCTAAACTAAAAATTACAAATTTACATAAACAATCCGTCATGGGCTGTTCCCGGTGCAAAGGTGCCCATCACGCTCACCACGTTGCCGCGCTGGATTGCGATGGACAGCCTCTGCAGCAGGAACATCCCGGAACGGGGGTCTAGGCCCCTGTCCTGCAGGCGGCACCCTAACTCCTTTAGGAATGACCTTCCCTCTGCACACCAGCACCCTGAGATCTCAACGGCCAGCGGCACAAAAAGGTAGCCTGTTAGGGGGGCATATTTGTCCCTTTTCTGGGACGCCGCATACTCAGCGGCTGCTCCCGCCGATCGGACAGTACGGCCGAGGTGGGAAGCAGCAAAAGTGCTGACGCATGTGGCGTCCCAGACAAGGCACTTGCCCTTTTCCCACGGCACCAATGTTAAGCCGTCAGGCCTTTTACCGTCTGACCGGCTGAGGCCTGGCGGTTCCAGTATACAAGGGACGTTAGCCGAAACCAATGTCCGTCGTATAATGTCGTTTAATGCGTGGTGTCGTGGGAATCTACCTACACATCGACAACAGCTCAAGGCGTGGTGGCCGTTGCTCTCAACCATGGAACCGCAAATGCATTGGTAAGGTTGGCAAACATCGCAGCCAAGGCGAAGAGCAACAGCCACCCTCATCGAGCTGTCGTCAAGCAGGGTGCCTAGGTTTGGGGAGGGAAGGGCGTGTAGCCTGGCCCCTGATTCAGGGCTGGAAGCTGCGATGAGCCGGGCTCTATCGGCGCCAACAGCATCCTGCAAAATTCCGTTGAATAGGCGTTTTACATCTACATCGTCCCAAAGACGTTGGCGGTAAGTTTTGTCGGGTATAGGTGTATCAGGGTTGAGAGCCTTCCAGGCCTCCAAAGCGTCGGCAGCGTAGGGTATAGTTATCTTGGCACCATCTAAAGACAGAATTTTAGTGGCAAGATCCACAACCCCCGCTGACGACGCCAAGAAGGCCGGAAGACTGACGTCTCGTGCGCGCCGTATACCCAACCCTCCGTTGCGTATCGGCAAAGAGGCCAAAATCCATTGATTTTTATTTAAGGATACGTTTAGCAATATTTCTGTGGTTTCTTTTAAAGTGTCATCAAAAGAGTCTAAATAAATTGGATGTAGCCAAGTAGGTACAGTTCGTAAGAATTAGATAAGAGTAGCTGCTGTCGGAACAGGAAAGCTCCAGGGATGGCATCAGGAAAAATCGAGAAGCCCAATAGGTTAAAATTTTGTGTTGACAACTGTTTGAGTCCAGGAAGAAGGGTACTGAATGATGAGAACGAAGAGGAGAAAGCGGTACTGCAAGGGTAAAATTCGCATTTGTTTGTATTTACTGAGAGACCCAATTCACCGAGAAGTGGGTGTATTGTTTGTAAATCTTGAAGAACTTCTGCTGGCTTCCCTCCGAGGGTGCCATCATCTAGATACCAAACATTAAGCGGTGATTGAGGTCTAGATATGGTTTTATGAATGGCAAGACTGAAGATCAGGGGGCCCAGTGGGTCTCCTTGCTGAGCCCCAACCTGAGACTCTATAAGGGACTCGTTATAGAAAAGCTTACTTATAGAAGGAGATGAATAGGCTTGATGCAGATAAGGGTAAAGTGATGGTATTTTGTCTCTAACTTCTGAAAGAATTACATCTCGCTCTAAGGAGTTAAAAGCGTTTTTTATGTCCAGCTTAATGATTACACAGGTCGCGTTGTTTGGGTCCAGAACGAAGGCACGAGTGGCGTGAATGGCAGCCTCACAACCGAGTTTCGTGCCAAAACCTAATTGGCGTGGTTGTATAGGCCGACATTTCGTCTCGCACAGCATGGCACCCTAACTTACATTTTTTTTTTTTTTTTTTTTTATACTACGACGGTGGCAAACAAGCATACGGCCCGCCTGATGGTAAGCAGCTACCGTAACCTATGGACGCCTGCATCTCCAAAGGAGTCACATGCGCGTTGCCGACCCTTTACAAAAAGGAGGATTCACTGTGTTGACGGCTAAAGGAACAAGAAGGTCCCTCATCGTCAACACACTGGGTCCTCTTTGAGCTCTTTGGCAACCTTACTCACCAGCAGAAACACAACACTATGAGTAGGGTCTAGTGCTATTTGGCTGTGAAACACATGAAATAAATATTGTTGTTTCACCTTTGAATATACTGACGTATTTGGTGATGAATAATATATAAATTTATCCCATTACTTGCTTGGATAAAATCGTAGGATAAGTTAAGGAAAGAGTGGTCGAAATTGTCAACCAACCTGTTGGTTGACAATGTCGAATGGGGAAAAAAGGGGAGGGAAAACGTTTTCTGTTATTAGTTGATTATAAAAACGCTTACTATATATTGTAAATACTTATATATTTTTAGGGTTATTTTTCGGAACATCGCACCTCGGTAACAAGATGTTATTCTACAGAGGCTACAAGCACCATAAGAAACGAGAGAACGGCAACAAGATTGCTTGGCATTGTGGTACCCACAGGAAAGTTGGCTGCAAGGGGATGGTTACAACTATCGAAGACACGGTAGTGAAGTTTACGTGTCACTCCCATCACCCAGTACAGTAAACTATTTATCAAAACAACTGACCACTGATACCCATAAGATACTTGGCTTGGTCACAACCATTGAACCATTGAAGATACGGTAGTGAAGTTTACGTGTCACTACCTTCACCCAGTACTGTAAAATATTCATCAAAACAACTGACCACTGTGCAACTCACAAGATACTTGGCTTGGTCACAACCATTGAAGATACGGTAGTGAAGTTTACGTGTCACTACCATCACCCCGTACTGTTAAATATTCATCAAAACAACTGACCACTGTGCAACCCACAAGATACTTGACTTGGTCACAACCATTGAATATACGGTAGTGAAGTTTACGTGTCACTACCATCACCCAATACTGTAAAAAATTCAACAGCGTTTACGCTGAATATTGTTGTACGCACAGATCAGATGTTAAGGGATGATCACAACCAAAGACTAGGTGAGGTGACGGTGACCTAGTTTTCCTACCGCTATAGGTACCGTCATCCAGTGCTGTAAAATGTTTAAAACAGTTGGGCAAATAAGCACTGGAAGTAAATAATAGGTAGTGAATAAGTAGTAGGTAATTCAGTCACAACCATCAATCATATGACGGTTGTCCAATTTACTTGTCAGTACCATGCCGAAACTGTACATCAATCAAGTAATTTTTTTAGGTAATCCTAATTTGGTTTTTGGTTTTTTTGGCTAATGCCAAAACGACAAATTATAATTAAGAACCCTTATACTTTATTATCTGTAAGTACTATTTAATGCCTAATTCAATGTTGTAAATAATTTACCTTATTTTCATCTGTATGCAAGCATACATTTGCTTAAAATTTTATTAATTAATTGCCATTAAAAATGGATACGGTCTTAACTATTTATGTTTGTTGATGCGCTGTGTTAAAGTAAGATTTAGGTAAAATATAATTTATGACTTTAATAGAAATAAAACATGATTGGTTTAGAATAAGGATCTCCAGATGAAAGAGGACAACAAGGTGTCCATGTAATAAAATAAAATGGGTGCAGTATTGCTCTAACACTTCCATAGTGTACCTATTTTTGTACAATTTATAGTAATTTGGTATTCACCTGTTATTTGCCTTTTTATCATATATATCTAATCTAATGCATGTTACATGCATCTAATTTAGCTGTGTTCACATTTGTCTGATGCACACTGCGTCAGACATATCCATATGTGAACCCGGCTTAAAAATGGTAACGGGTATTATATTATTTTGTCGACGAATTTTTTTCGCATAATTTTTTTATCACTTCCGTAACCATTTTTTCCATGATTTTATTTGGGGTAAATTGAAATGCCATTTTGGCATTTAAGCATACGCAGAGGTAGGTACAATTAGCAGCAAAAGTAGCTGAGTAACGCAGGTGTTCAAAATGACACGACTTTATTGTTAAGAAAATAAGAGCGCGTGAAGGTAATTTTGAACACCTGAGCTGCTTAGCTACTTTTGCTGCTGACTGTACCATTAAACGGGATTAATACAGAGGCGACTATGAGTCATCAATTTATACGGCAGAGTCCCTACTGATTCTTTAATTTTTTTTTAATTTTGACCAGCGCTGGCCTCCCAGGCTAGCACCATGCTGAGTCGGGACCATTTCGTGGCAACCATATTCATGCCTTAATTATAATTAATTATTACTCTTAGATTAAGTATGTTTGTTTGTATATTGTTGTTGTCAGGAATAAATGTTTTCTATTTCTATTTCTATTTTAAATATGTAAGAGTGTATGTATAAGTATTATGATTTGTGCCGTTAACCAAACTGGTTAATAAATTATAAATATAGCTGTTTAATCTATCAAAGTAGCCCCAAAATTTAAATTTCCTAAAGTCATCCCGCATTACGAAATATTTCACATATTAAAAATATTATTTAACATCCTAATTTAATTTGCCACATCATATTCACCCAAAAAAGTGCGAATAATAATTTAGAATTTTTTTTTGCTATCTGTAACACTGTATATCATTGATGTGACATTCAATACACGATTGGACTGTTCGGACTTGTGATTTTTTCTTACAAATGATTGCAAGAAAAAACATTATTATTTCAACCTTTTGCATTTGCAACCCATTTATCTTGCAAGTTTCATAACTATCTAAACATATGCATATCTAAACATATTTATTATTGTATTTTTTCAGTTATGTTTGGGCAAACGCGGCAAGGTGGTCGCGTTTTGTACTACAACGGGTATAAGTACCACGTCCAGTATATTGACCAACTCAAAACTAGATGGCACTGTGGTACCCACCAGCGACGCGGAGGCTGCCGGGCTTCTATAATTACCGTCGAGGATTATTTGGTCAAAATAAATGGATACCATAACCACGAGGCCTGTGATAAAGGACCAGGATTAAAAAGAGGTTACAAAAGACGAAGTAAAAAGGTTGTGTAAAAATGCCACTTTTACTGTGTAAATGTTGTGGAATTTCTACTGATCAAAAGCTCCTTCTATACTAGTGAATATAATGTTTTTTTCCTATAGTACCAGCACTACCAATATTGCCTATTGTTTTTACCATATACTTTATGTGGTGGAAATACAAAGAAAAAAAATCCAATAATGTACTTATGGGGAATTATGGTATATTTTTTTCTTATTTTGGGATAGAAAAACCAAGCTTTGAGTAGAAATTAAAAAAAAAACAGCAGTAAAAGTAAAAGGGGCATTAAAAATTACGCTAAATATATTATCAATTTATACGCCTTATGATTTTGATCATACTGATGATGAATAAATGATTCTACTAGATCCACATGTTTTATATTATTCCTACATGTTAAAATTATTTGTATTTTTATATATAGATAATAAAGCCAGATATTCCTGGTGAGGTCTAACTGCAAACCATCCTTATATTATTATTTTAACATAACTGCATATATTTTTAACTGTTGTTACTCGAATACATTTTTTTTTTGTTTTTTAAACTTAAAGAAATACCACCCTTAATCCTTTAACTTCACTTATTTTCCAGCAACCTACGCCCCATCCTCGCGCGGTGGTCGCCTACTACTCTATAGGGGATATAAATACCACTACAAGAGCATGGTGGGCCCCAAAGTTCGCTGGCAGTGCAGCTCGCGCCTGCGCCTCGGTTGCAGAGCGATACTATACACATTGGACGACATAGTAGTCAAGTCCAGCAATCTTCACAACCACGGTCGAGTTTTATACACTTGTTGACATTTGTTAAAAAGATGGGCAAACAGTTAAACTATAACTATATCTTGTTGTCGACGTTTCGGTTTATTTATTGAGAACTTTAGGCAGATTTTAATTGAAGATCTCCTGTTGCTATTGCTCGTCGGCTGGATCCAGAGCTCCTTTTAAGTATATTCATTATTGTATTTTATAAAAAAAAATGTTTATTGATATTTGAAATCGTAAACCGAAGATGTCAAAAAAGGTTCAGAACGCTTATTACTGTTAATGACTTATCAACTTCAGGACCCATATTAGATTTAAACTTTTTTTCCATATACATAGGTACCAAGCAATATATACCAAAGGTAAACGCTGCCGAGTTATACAAGTTTAGCGTATTGCCAGTCAATATAGCTAGCTAGTCTCTATAGAGTTATTAATTCATTAACAATAATTAGCGCTCATTAATATATTTTCTGTGGCGCTTCCGTTTTGTGGTTTTGAATGTAATAGTAAATAGAAGCTCAGAAAGACAACTAACTATATAAGTACTGATCTATGATTCGAAATAAATGAAACTGAAAAGTAAGGATGTTAGTCTAATTTAATGATTTCACCCTACCCACTAATTGTTCATACTCAAGACCAAAAAATATTTCCGTTTTTATTGCTTTGAGACACTTAAAAATAAACAATCATTTCGCAAGCAGATAACATTAACCCCTATAGTTACAGCAATCTACAGGAAGTTCAGAAAAGGCGGTCGTGGATACAAGTACCACTTTCAGTCCAATAGCGGGATCAAATTGCGGTGGCAGTGTGGAACCCCCCAACGGCTCGGGTGCAACGCGAGAGCTGTCACTATTGACGATGTCGTGATCTATATCGCCGGGACATATACACGCGAAACTGTGTTGTAACCTAAAGATACTAGGGATAGTAGCTACAAGAACGGTAGAATCAAGACGTGGTGTCTGTGCAGAACCCACCAACGGCTCGGGTACAACGCGAGAGCTGTCACTGTTGACGACCTCGTGATGAAGTAATATGGTGTAGAAATAATTGTAGAAGCAGGTAGGCGAACAAACAAAGAGTGTTCATTATTGGAAAATTGGAATACTCTTTAAGGTCTGAGAACATATTTTATTATATCAGCATACAACCTTTTCAGGTTTGATGTACGAATTTTGCAAGAATGGTGGTCGTCTTCTCCTTTTCAATGGATACAAGTTTCACCAGCACAGTCTAAATGGTATCAAGTCAAGATGGCGATGCTGCGATCGCCGTAAGTTTGGGTGCAAAACCATGCTACACGTCATAGAAAACACGGTAGTTAAATTAAGTGCGCCTCATAACCATCAGCAGTATTTGCCGTATGAGGATTTCTAGTCTTTCGATAACAAAAAATGTCTGTATGAAATAAATGACATTCATGCTGCTAGAGCTACCAGATTACCATCATTAGTACATAACCCTACAACCTTGCCTAAATAATTAAATGGATGGTATTTCAAACTGCTAAAACATTTGTGTTCCAGCAACATTTATTCAATCTCGACAAGGAGGCGTAATCCTCATCCACCAAGGTTACAGGTACCACAAGCTCGCCAGCAGTAGCCATGGTTTCAAGACCCGATGGAGATGCGGTACCCATCAACGGCTCAGATGCCCCGCTGTGGCGCACACTGTGGGGAACGACGTTGTAAAAATTCATGCAACACATAACCATTTAAAGACTGATTTAATAGAGAACTTTCGGTTGGCCGATTGAAAACGTTAATTTTGTTTAACTAAACGAAGCGAAAATAATACACAACGCAGCATTAGTTTGCCGCTGCTTCAGAATCATGGTTATTTATTTCAGTTATGTAAATACATCACCATGATTCTGAAGTATGTACCACACACATTATCCATTCACATATTATCCATTAACTTGGTAACAATAATAATAATAATAATAAATACTCTTTATTGCACACCTCATACAGTTACAAGCACAAGTTTTACAATTAGATAAATTTAGGTAGAGGTAACAACAGCCGGTCTTATCGCTAATGAGCGATTTCTTCCAGACAACCTTTGGGTAGTGGAGACTAGAGTAAAACAATAAGCAGTAGGTGGTGCATAGAAACAAAAGAGACGAAATAGATAACACAGCACATTCATATGAATATACATACTTAAATAAATACAAAATAAACATACATATACGTACATGTATACATATATAATACACACAGTAAGAAACAACAGTATTTGTGTATCAGGGCCTAAGCATCTATTTTTTATTGTAAAGAAACGCCACTTGACACCATACATCTGTATGGTCAGCTGCAGAGAAAAAGGCCCGCTGCATACAAAGTTTTTATGCAGGGGGGGTCTTTTTCTCTACAGCTGACACCTATCTATGCGTACTAATTATTTTTATGAGTCTAGCTAGATAGATACACTTCAATCTTGTAATTGACTAAATGAATCTTAGAAAAGTTAAATTTATCTCTGAATAAAGGTTTGTTTTCGATAATACAACGCACATATTTTTTCAGCTGTACCTATCGTGTTTGGATTGACCAACTCCGGGGGTCCCTGTCTCTACTATAAGGGGTACAAGTACCATCGACACCGCAGCAATGGCGATAGGACTCGCTGGCAGTGCGGTACACATCAGCGGCTGGGTTGCAATGCTGTCATACACACTGTGGACGGTCTTATCGTTAAAGCAAATGAAGTTCACATCCACGAGCAACCTAGAATACCCAAACATTTGTTGCCTAAAGGGGTCCAAATAATGTAGGAATCGCAAAAGTCGAAAGTACGCGCTAGGCGCGGGAAAAAAACACGAGTAGGGTTTGCACGAGGGATCTGAAATATATGGAAGATCTTCGTATAATTCCATACATTTTGGATCCGAATTGCAAACCCTACCCACAAGCGACTGGGTTGCAATACTTGCAATCTTGCAATAGTAACAATATACCTACTTAAATAAGTACCACAGTTTACCAATTGAAGTCTAGTTCATTGCTTTTCTTCAGTGGAAGAAAGTAAGTATACTGATCAACGTAACCCAGCAGAGAACTATGAAATTTCACGAATATTTTAACGGTGACAAACAGTTTGGGCAATACCGACGTTAAATATTTAAGAATATATTTAAGTAAGTAATTAGTGTGTAAGCTATTTTAGATTTAAATGCGAATTAATTAAAATGTTGTTTACTTTCTTAAGAATTAAATATATTTGTAGTACCTACAAGCCTAGTGGTTATTACGTACCTTTACTATTTCTACATATACTTGTTTAAATTATACAACTACTGTATCCTTATGATGTTTCAATTTTTACAGTCAATTAATAAAATCAAGCTAACGCCTTTCATTTTCAATTTATTTACCGAAATGCTCTTGTTATATTTTAGTGATATCAGTCAGAGCCAAGATCGAAAGTTCATTATCTGCGTCTCTTTCTTTCGAGTTAGCAAGTGCAATAGAAAGAAAGGGACACGACGAAATTTCTATTTTCGACGTTTGAGGTAGTGCCGCAAGGTTTGTTGTTGGTTCCATGATTCCTCTAAGTATGTACATACAGTAAATGTATCTATAGCCCGACTAACACTGCAATCAAACATCATCCTCCGTTTTCCCGGCTTTTGCCACGGCTCAATTGAGCCTGGGGCCCGCTTGGCAACTAAATACTAAATATATACTATATACTAAATACTGAGATGAAGGTACTAACTATAACTTATATTACGTACTTATGTATATACGCTCGTAGAACTACGCATTATTGTGTAAGTTTAAGAGCTATAACTGTTTTGAAAAAATATTTCCCGCCGAGTTTCTTGCCTATCATAAATCATAATACTTCTCGGGTCAGAGGTGTAGGATTAGAACCGGTAGTAGTTTTTTCTCTCTGACGTTCATAAGTGCATTGAAATGTGCCTAAATTGAAGAATAAATATCTTATCTTTTATCTTAGTAGCCAGTCACCAGTAGTGGGACGTATGTCATTAATTTTCGTTAACTGATATTAACTAGGTATACATTTTGTTTTTTTATAGCCGTATTTTTTCCTACAAAGCAAGGCGGCACGGCGCTGTACTTCAAAGGCTGTCGGTATTACAGGCACGGTAGTTTCGGGGCCAAGATCAGATGGAAATGCCGACCTTCCGCGCGCTGGTGCACCGCCACTGTGCACACTGTGGATTGCGAGGTGGTCAAGTTCAGAGATGTTCACAATCATTGAAAGCTCTCATAACGTTATATCTGAATACGTATACCGGTGAACGTAGAACGTGAAAACGGGTTACTTAAAATAAAAGTGTTTATCCCATATTTTTGGCGTCTAATGCCAAAAAAAAATGATTAATGATAATCCAATTAATGGCAATAAAAATTACAATGTCAGCATGTAATTATTACCTTCCTATTTTTTCACTATACGTTAAAACAAATTTTTGTTTTTTTTTTAAATAAGTACATGTTCATGTTAGCATGTCAAAGTTTAATTTAAAAAGATCTCTAAATTATTGGGTTCCTTATTGCAATGTCGTCGCTATGAATATAGGTCACTTTATGTAGAAATCACAATACAAGATAACCCGTTACTTTCTATAGTTCCCACCATCCCAAATATTAATAATTCACAGGACATATTGAATATATAGAAATAACATCATATACCGAGCAAACTTTCAACATATTTGACATGTATGTCACGGAAGTTTTGTATTTAGATTCGTAGGACATGATGCAATGACAATATGATTTATCTTATTGGTGTTTTTCAGCCTCATTTATTCGAAACAGGAAAGGCAGCAAGGTGCTACAATTCCGTGGCTACAGATACTACCGAAACGGCACTAATGGGCAGAAGGTTTATTGGAAATGCTTCCATCTCAAACGATGGTGCTCCGCCAAAGTACACACTATTGATAATGTTGTTGTGAAGTCATACAACCGACATGATCATTGATAAGGACATATTGAAAATGTAAGTTTCTACCGTAACCGAAACGTCGAGAAAAGTTAGGTTAGGTTAGGTTAGAAAAAAATTGAAGAAATCGGGAAACTTTGGTGCTTTTCGTCTTGTCTTGGCTGGGGCGCTGCCTCCAGATAAAATAATAATTCATCTTCCCTCTTATTTTATTCCATAAATTGATTATTCTGATGAATATAAAAAAAATGTAATATAGAATAGAGCTAGCCGGAAACATCCTTTAAGCCGGAAATAGCCTTTTTCTGGAAAAAATGTGATACAATGTAGAGAGCAACACAGAACCTCTGTAATACGCATTGATATATTATGTATTCTACTAGATGTGACATCTAGAACAAATTTTGTGCGCCATGTTTGGCGGTAGACAGCTATGACAGAATCAAAGAGTAGTATATTAGCGATTTTCACTACAACTTTTGGGACAAAAAAATTCTTAGGGATGTCATCTCCTGTTACTCAATGGTCGTTACGTTACTCAATACGTCGTTTTTACTGACCACTTGAAGGTCAATTTCCTATTTATCTTCGTGTCACTTAATTTCATCATTAATAAATTTGGTGTCTCGATATTCTAACAAACTTTTATTATGCATTCATTCAACAGTACCCAAGGCCTCAATTAGTTTATTTATGTTTTGTCTGTTTCTAAAAAACAGAACTGTCAATTTGACAGATAAGGACAAACCATAAATTAATTAATTGAGGCCTGAGAGACATTTATGAATAAGGGGGTTAATTTAGTATATAAATGATTTGTTTGGTGATCTAGCTTGGTAATATCCGTTAATTATTTATATTAATAATATTGTTTGCAATTAGATTTTTTGAAGACCTAAATATCGAATCGATTTTTTTTAAACATGTAGGTACGACCCACTATTTAACTTTTATCGTAAAATATATTTTATCGACACAAATATATTATTATTATTAATTTTATTTGACATTTATTGGAACCTACATTCAGGAAGGTATATAATTTGTTTTTATCGATTTCCTTCTTTCTTTTACAAAAAATGTTGGTAATGTTAGAAACCTTATATTTGTAATTTGTGTCTGTCATTGTAATTATAATGTTTAATATGGATATTATTTACATTTTTAACGATCGCTATACGAACACTAGTATAAACTTTAATGTATTATATGAAATTTGTATAATGAGATAATAAAACTAAACTAAAAGATTTGTGTTAACCTATTTCAATTCTTGAACGGCCTCCTAGCCCAGTCGGTAGTGACCCTGCCTACGAAGCAGGAGGTCCCGGGTTCGAATCCTGGTCAGGGCATTTATTTGTGTGTTTATCACAGATATGTGTTCCTTAGTAATTGATATTTTCTATGTATTTAAGTATTTATCCATATTTATCTATTATATATATCGTCGTCTAGTACCCATAACACAAGCCTTATTGAGCTTACTGTGGGCCTAGGTCGATTTGTGTAAGATTGTCCTATAATATTTATTTAATATTTTTTTATATTTTATTTCACTGTTAATTTTACAGCCATCTTTATACCAACCAAGAAAGGCAATCGAGTCCTGCACTACCGCGGCTGCAGGTTCTACCAGCGCGGATTTATTGGAGTGAGGATTCGTTGGCAGTGCCAATTTCGCAGTCGTTGGTGCACTGCATTTATCATTACTGTGAATGATGAAATAATTAAGTTTGAAGACAATCACAATCATGTTTTGTATTAAATTTGTTGATTTAATCTTGTAAACTTTCTTTTTTCGTAAAACGTAAAAAAGGATAGTAAGTAACCATAAATAAAACTGGTGTTGGAATAAAAAATAACATATTACATGACTTATTTTTCCGCCATACTAATCTTTACATAATGAAGTGTATAAAAGGTACACCTAAAACAGAATCTATGCCCTGATGATTTTGAAACTGGCTGTCTTAGAGGATTAATATTCTTTATCGAAACAATAAAGGTTTAAAAAAAGTGTTTAGTAGTTGACCATTAATTATTTTTCAGTCATCTTTCTACCAACCAAGAAAGGCAATCGAGTCCTACACTACCGTGGCTACAGGTACTACCAGCACGGATGTATTGGAGTGAAGACTCGTTGGCAGTGCCAGTTTCGCAGACGTTGGTGCCCTGCCTCCATTCATACTATAGATGACGTTATTGTTAGGCTTAACGATAATCACAGGCATATTTTGTATGAAACTAGTTGATTTAGATTTGTAAAATTTATTTCATTGCAAATATACTTAATCAACTACATATTTGGTTGAAGAAAAAACGATAATTAAATATTATTAAATTAGTATACTAAATTAGATTGGTGTTGGAATAAAAAAACAATTACGTTATAATTTTTTTCTTGATTCAAATCATTGCGTTGTGTGAAAAACTACACCTAAAACAGAACTGTAAGTACTATACTGGCGGTGCGTTATTACAACATCGTAAGCAAGCCGAAGCTAATGCTTGGCTTTCCTTTTTTTTCTTTGTGAGTCGTAGTAAATATGATCAACTGACTGAAATTTGGATAGTCTAATCGGATGGAAACGAATTCCATATTAACAAAAGGAAGGTGCAAATAATTAATTAGGTGTTTGTATGTGTTACAATTATTTGTACCTCCTAAATAAGTATATTATTTTTAAGTGTATTATTTCTAAATAAGTAATTAATGATAAATTATTTTTCAGTAATCTTTCTACCAACTAAGAAAGGCAATCGAGTCCTATACTACCGCGGCGGCAGGTACTACCAGAAGGGATGTCTGGGGGTGAAAACTCTTTGGCAGTGCCGTTTCCGCCAACGTTGGTGCCCTGCGTACATTCAGACTATCGATGACATCATTATTACGTTTGACGACAGTCACAATCATATTTTGTATTAAATTAGTTGATTCATCGTTGTTAGAAAATGCTTTATTCAAATATAAATGTTAATAATATTTTAATACCGATACCGTAAAATGGGGTGAGTTGGGATTGCGTGGAGTTGGGTTATGAATGGGGAGAGAAGGGATGCTAGGGCGGTGAGATGGTTTTTAAAGGCTACTGCTACCTAAATAATGTAATCGTATTACAAATGAATATATAGTGATATTCATAAGAAAAAAAAATCGACCCAACAATGTTCCAAAATCACCTTTGTATGAAATCCCATCTCACCCCAACTACGAGGTATTACGGGTTGCGGAGGAATTTTGTGTTTATCGGTAAAGTTATGAAAAGGAACTACCCAAAATCATAAAAAAACTAAAATACAAACGTCCGGAACATTTATTATATATACCATTCAGTTTACATATGTAAAAATTAAATGTTATCTAAATATAACGTACCTATACTAAATTAATAATATGACAAAATATGTAATGACATTAATAATTAATAATATGAAATAATATGTAATGAAATTAATAATTAATAATATGACATACCTAATATGTAATGAAATTAATAATATGTGACATTAGAATTGTTTATAGTTTTTGCATGCTAGTATAATTAAATACATATAGCAGAATAAGCCACAAATGTCTGTACTACACCTGTTGACACTATATCTGTACTTATTCTATGCACTGTTTGAATGTCAGTCTTCATATTTTGTCAGTGGTTTGGTCAGCCTAAGATCAAGTTGTAATAAAAATATTGTAAAATATGTCTTGTTGTGTTGTTCTACTGTAGTTGTAGTTTTGTTATCACGGTTATCTTAAAAAAAAGATTTGTTAAACATGTTTGTTGTTTGTGTAAGATTGTCCCAAAATATTTATTTATTTATTTATGTGTAATTGAGGATTAAGCTTGAACATTTTCGGCTGAAAGAGCATTGCGTGACCACCTGTAATGTAACCCAACTTAAGGCTCTGTCAGACGTTTTGTTAGCGCGATGAGAGCGCTTCGCACGCGCGTTCCGCGCTTAGACGCAGCGCCCCGCCAGCGCGCCGAGCCGGCGCAGACAGAGACAACATTATATAACTGCCGAACTTGTAAGCGCGGCGCTAGCGGGCCGAAGGCGTGATGCAAGCGCGACGCGCGCACCTCTCATCGCGCTCCGCTACCGCCACGCTAACAAAACGCGCCAGTCGGACGGAGCCTTTAAAGCTTCTTCCACACCAGGGACCGGAACCGGTAACCATTAAAGGGGTATTAGATA